>VWZL01001794.1:305408-347844 GCA_013396915.1 Stercorarius parasiticus | reverse complement strand
TTCAGTGTTATTACTGTGCTCACTACTCAACAATGTTTGTAGAAAGAATTCAGTCACACATCTTTCATGCACCTTTTATTATGTAAACACATACTCTGAAGCCACAATAGAGTCTTTTCATTTTTAATCTTGATATTTCATACTATATAGACACATATACATAGTTTATAACTACATAAATGTTAGTTATCTTTGTCTTAATACAATAACAAAGTTTGGATCTGATCTGAGAAAAGGATGAGTCCCTACACCTTCCCCTGACCAGAGAAGAATAGAAAATGCTCAGCAATGGCCTCTCAGTATAAAGGATGCTTTAGGATGCTACTACCTCTACTAAAATTTCTCNCTTGATATAAATAAATATGACCAGGGAAACAAACCATGCTTTTCAAGAGAATATAATTTTTCTCCTTAGCTTTAATCCCTATACATCTGAAATCAGTAGTATAAAGATAATTCAGTTTGGTAACTCTTGGAGAGGGCAATTACTGACCAGTACTGACTTCAGTTATGATGAAAGATTTTGGAAGATGAAGTTAATGGGAAAAGAAAAGAAGGCAACTAGAGGACAGATAGTTGAGAGGCCTCTGTATTTATATACAATGACAATTTAATTAAATGTATTTTTAAAAAAAATATTACATGTAACTGACAATATAATGAATTAATCTAGAGGAAAAAAAAAGTTTCTTAAAAAAAACCCCAACAACAAAATGCAATAATTTAATCTTCAATATATTGTATATTCCATTATTACTGACAACAATACATAAATAAGTTTTAGGAATGATCAAGTATATGCTTTCCCTGGAAAAGGGTAAATATATTGAAATGTATCTTTTTTTTTTTCTGTGAGCTTTCCATTTCATTTGTCATTACTCATTACTCAGAACGGAAACCGCAACAGCAGCAACAACAAGAAACTAAAATACTTATTTTCTACCCTCCAAAACCTCTAAATAATATTTTGGTGAATAATGAAATCATCTGAATGTAGAATAACATGATGAACATGCATTATGTTCAGAATAGAGCTCCATGGTGTGCAACACAGCAGCAAGAATGATCTAAAAATGACATATTTCGGGGAATGATTCTCTAATCAATTACACATATGACCTTTGTAAACAATATTGGAACCATCTAGCTATTCACTTTATGTAGATATATATACCAGCTAGTTTAGCATGAGAAATATTCCCCAAGCAAGACTGGAGTTTTGCACCCAGTTAGCACTACTGTAAAACATTCAGGAAAATGGGAAACAGACTTTTTCCAGGTGCCACAGAGGCAAGATCATCCTCCCTCTCTCCTGAAGCATAATACAAGACAATATCTTAATTTCTCTTTATAGACTAGCTGTGATTTTTGTCTGTCTGAGAAATTATATCATTATCTCATACAGATCATGATGCAGAACACAAGGTCAGGTCCCTGATTCTGATAAATGTTCTTTGACCTTATTTCCCTAATTCAGCATTATAAACATTATAGTAAATATTTGTAGTGTTAAAAAGCAAATGATGAAGTCTATGGTTTTTTGTTTGTTTTTTTTTTTAGCAGGGCACTTGGAGGTAGAAATGGATAATTTAGACCAGAGTTTTGTATTCCTAATCTCCTTCTAAAGTCCTTTAAAAAAAAAAACAAAACACAGGACCAGAGGAACTAAAATTTTACAATTTTACCGTGGTGTGTACTGTTACCTTTGTGCCCATAAAGCAGAGTTACAAAAAGGCCAGTATCTTTTCTATCTTTGTAACACAGATTTGGTCCAAACAGAATTAATTTCAATTTATATTTGATTTTCAATTTATCCTTACATCAAAACTTCTATATTCAAAACCTAAACATCAAAAATCATTGAACATTCACATTGGAAGATAGAATCCAGTCAACCTAATTATATCCTACTTTTAGGTACCAATCTAGTGGCTCTGGTTTAAGATTGCATAAACCCAGAGGTGTTTCCTTAGTTAGTCCTAAAAGTCCCTGGTCACCTTGAGTTTGGTCACTAGCTTCTGTGTAGAACTTTATTGTAATTGACATTTAAGCAAATAGTAACCGAACTGGAAAAAGTTGAAAGCAATAAGGAATACAACTAATTACTTTTGATCTACTCATCTATTGTATAGCAATCTAACAGCCAGAATATTTAGCCAGAAAGCTGTGATTAGCTATCCACTTAACAGGAATTAGCCACAGAGCAGAACTGGATTCTACTCACCAGAATGCATGCACGTTTTATATTAACTGTAGTTGGATTAAAAGAAAAAAGAAAAACAATAATGGATACCTCAATGGGGGATCATTCTCAGGGTAGGCTGGGATTACATGAAACCTAGTTACTGCTTAAAGTATAACAATGATAAGGGAAGTAGAAAAGCAAGTTTGTTAGAATGGAATAAATACAGTATCACAGAAATTGTTTCTGTTTTGGAAGGAATTTCTCCTTCAAACATAAGAAAAATAAGACATATTAAAGTCTGGTTTAAACTGAGATTGGATAATTATGAAAAGATATGAAACTCTGTTTTGTATTGTTTTGGCGTTTTTTCCATACAGTGGACCCAATTCTCAAGTGATTATAGTGTTTGTACTGCTGTAAACAAAGAGGAACTATTTTATATTCACACTAGGAAAAGCAATTAGAAAACCCCCAAACAACTAAATACAATGCCTCCTGGGCACCCTATGAAGTTTTCATACAGTAGAATCATAGAATCATAGAATTGCCTAGGTTGGAAGGGACCTTTCAGATCATCTAGTCCAACCATCAACCTAACTCTGACAAAAACCATCACTAAACCATATTGCTAAGCACTATGTCTACATGTCTTTGAAAAACCTCTAGGGATGGTGACTCAGCCACTTCCCTGTTCCAATGCTTAATAACCCTTTCCATGTAAAAATTTTTCCTAATATCAAGTCTAAACCTCCCCTGGTGCAACTTGAGGCCGTTTCCTCTTGTCCTATTGTCTGTTACTTGGGAGAAGAGACCGACCCCCATCTCTCTACAACCCCTTTTCAGGTAGTTATAGGGAGCAATAAGGTCTCCCCTCAGCCTTCTTTTCTCCAAGCTAAACAATCTCACCTCCCTTAGCTGCTACTCATAAGACTTATTCTCCAGACTCCTCACCAGGTTTGTTGCCCTTCTCTGGACTCACTCCAGCTCCTTAATGACTTTTTTGTGGTGAGGGGCCCAAAACTTGACACAGTACTCGAGGTGCTGTAGTACAGGTGGAGTACAGGGGGAGTACAGGGAAGTACAGTGCTGAATACAGGGGGACAATCACTTCCCTAGTCCTACTCACCATGCTGTTCTTGATACAGGTCAGGATGCTGTTGGCCTTCTTGGCCACCTGGGCACACTGCTGGCTCATATTCAGATGGCAGTCAGCCAACACCCCCTCGTCCTTTTCTGCCAGGCAGCTCTCCAGCCACTCTTCCCCAAGCCTGTAGCGTTGCATGGGGTTGTTATGACCCAAGTGCAGCAGGACCTGATACTTGGCCTTGTTGAATGTCATACCATTGGCCTTGGCCCATTGATCCAGCCTGTCCAGTATTAGGATTCCAGACAGTAAATTAGACATATAGATATATAGACTAATATATTTGATTGAAGGTAAGTAGAAGAATTTCTACATGTTCATTCTCAGCTGTGGTGGGTTGACCCCAGCCAGCAGCGAAACACCCACCCTGACTTCCACGCCCCTCTCCCATGGGATGGGATGAAAAATAGAAGACAAAAAGATATGTGGCTCAAGATTAAGACAGTTTAATAAGAAAAGCAAAAGCTATGCTTGCAAGCAAAACAAAACAAAAATTCATTCACTGCTTTCCACTGGCAGGCAGATGTCCAGCCGCTTCCTCAACATCAGGGCCTCAGCACGTGTACCTNCCAGCCACTCTTCCCCAAGCCTGTAGCGTTGCATGGGGTTGTTATGACCCAAGTGCAGCAGGACCTGATACTTGGCCTTGTTGAATGTCATACCATTGGCCTTGGCCCATTGATCCAGCCTGTCCAGTATTAGGATTCCAGACAGTAAATTAGACATATAGATATATAGACTAATATATTTGATTGAAGGTAAGTAGAAGAATTTCTACATGTTCATTCTCAGCTGTGGTGGGTTGACCCCAGCCAGCAGCGAAACACCCACCCTGACTTCCACGCCCCTCTCCCATGGGATGGGATGAAAAATAGAAGACAAAAAGATATGTGGCTCAAGATTAAGACAGTTTAATAAGAAAAGCAAAAGCTATGCTTGCAAGCAAAACAAAACAAAAATTCATTCACTGCTTTCCACTGGCAGGCAGATGTCCAGCCGCTTCCTCAACATCAGGGCCTCAGCACGTGTACCTGTTGCCTGGGAAGGTAAACACCACAGCCACAAATAGCCACCCTCCGTCCTTTCCCTGGGCTGAACATGATATCATATGGCATGGAATATCCCGTTGGTCAGTTTGGATTAGCTGATTTGGCGATGTCAACTCCTGGCCTCTTGCCCACCCCCAGTGTACTGACTCTAGGAAGATGGAAGTGGGAGCAGTGAAAGCCTTGACACTGTTGGGCGTAGACTAAAGTGCTGTGCTTGTAGCCCTGCAAAGCTACACATCCATACCATCAAACACAAATAATGTGCATAGAATCATTCCCAGAATAAGCAAGCTAATAATTTTAATGAGTGCATTGAACTTCATAAGGGTTAGAGCTTCTTCACTTTTTTGATATCATAATTTCGCTTGGAAACAGCAAAGCATTTTGGGCTTGTTCTTCCATTTAAGATTAGATGCTGTTTAAATATTTGTGTCCTCCCCCTCCCCATTCCCCCCCCCAGCCCCCATCCCAGTTTGATATCCCAAATGAAGCAAAACAGGGACTTTTATTTGTACTAAGATATAGACCTACACCTAGATGACAATTCTTAAAATGTCTTTTAATGAGTTGACATTCAGTTTCTGCCCCACTGCATATGATCACTTTATGCATAGGAACCCTTCATGCCCAGAAGTTATGTGACTTCTGATCCATGCAAACTTTAAACTGGATCCACTACACCAGGAAATATGGTTGATTCACAGAAGTCCAGATCATGCAGAACAGCAACTTTAAAATCGAGAAAAGTATAAAAGATGATTTCTGAAAAATTTATATGTAGTTGGAACTTGCCATTCTATTAATGACTGAGCAATTTTTAAATTTTTTTTTCCTTTTCAAATAGTGACACAAAGCTTAACCCTAATCTTTAGCTCCCTGGACACTTTGGCAGTTCTTTAGCTTCAGAAGTTAAAACAATAAAACAATACTAAACTAAAATTGCTGCTCACTAGGACTTGAGCTGTTTTATCCAAATCATCTGTTTTCATTCCCTTGTGTCTCACTGCTGTTGTGTTCACATCACATTTTGGCCAAATGAACGTACTTTTCCAACTCTCTTTTATGCCTTTGCTCCCACTCAGAATAGGCCCTTCTTGCATCCCTGCACCACATTTTTCTGCTCAGGAGAACACAGGACTGTAGAAGTGGAGCGTGTTTATGAAGATAAACCTGTGCTATACTGCAGGGAAGCCCATGGCAGGGTATGCCTGTTCTAGAGGCTGTATTTCTGGGAACAGAACTAAAGTTTGTGCTAGATTTGATTCCTCACTTGTATCCTCAAATTTCAGGTGATAAGATCTCCATTTAGTAAATGAACTGATGCACCAGTCTTTTGAGTTGGCATGGTGGTTGTGTGGATTGGAGTGCAAAATAAAGCCCTGAGTTAACACGGTACTATAGACATAACATCTGAAGTACAAATCAAATTGAAATTAAGCTACTTTTCCTGTTCTCTAACAGGCTTTTTAACATATTCAATGCTTCCTGTGGCTCTGTGAGAGGTGATTCTACTTTTCTATGTTTACTATGGAAGACAAAATACCTCACGGGGAACCTATTTTCAAGGTAATTACAACTCTTCCATAAAACAGCTGGGCTTCTTAGTATTTCATGAACAGTTTAACAAAACTGCAGAGTAACAAACAATTGTCCAGATGTAAGTGACACTAGTTATATACAGCATAACACTAACAGTTTCTTCTGTATGAAAAGTAATGTTGATTGCTGTTCTCTACACATGAGTCTCTTCTGCTTTTCCTTACTATAGTAGAATGAATAATGTAAAGAATCTGTCAGAATGATTTATGTGTTCACCAGAACAACCTGATTGTAACTATCTTTCTCCTGCCTCATTTCTTCTAATCAAAGAGAGGATGAGAAGTAGCTATAGGGACAAACTATAGAGACTTATCAGCAACAAAACTGAAAACCATAGCTGTTAGCTCTTTCCATTATGTTTGATGGCCTCCAAAAATAAATACAGTTCCTAAGTAGCAAGCTGAATGCAGGCTTGCTATAAAAATATTAAGTTGTGTGAATCTTAGATAACTTTCACCGGTCTCTGCTCCCAGGTGCTTGTTGTGTTTTATACAGGATTTTTTTTTCCTTTGCCCACTTGTTTGCATCTAAGAGCAGGAATATGCTGTCATTGCATTACCATTAAAACAATAATTATTCTGTTTGCAATGTCATCCTGCACCAACACAAGAGCGAGTAGAAGAGCAGCAATATAGTAGTATGAATGGCAAGTAAGTGCTTTCAACCTGCTGTGACAAATCAATGTATGTCTGACCAACATAGAGTATAAAAACCGAACAGCCAACAAAAAGAACTTCAAAGACAGCAATGGGCCTGAGGTAGTTTCAACACATGTATTCCTTCCGGACAACCAGGCTGCCCAGCCTCATGACAGTGAGCAAGTTACAGACAGCATATGGTGGGTATCATATTTGTATTCTTACTCAGCTGTATATTGCTATTCCTATGCTCCATTAAATGTAATTTGTACTTGCATTGTGATATCAGTACATTGCTGTATCACTCTTCTAAAACAAAGTCCTGCATAGCATCAGCCAACTTCAAGGTAGTAAACTTAGTATTAAACATTACGTCCTCCACTTGTGTAATACCTAAAAGAACCTGCTCACATAATATTAGACTCTGACACCTGCTTGTTTCCAGTAGTAGCTACTACAGTCACCACTGGATAATCAAAACTGAGTACTGCACCTGAACAGGACAAATCAGATCACATCTGGTTAATAAGAAATTAACTGAAGTCGCAGACTGTGTCAGTGCTCAAGGCAACAAAAAGTGAGTGTTATCTTTGACATATTTCTAGCAATATCTAGTTTGGGAATTTACTTAAATTTGTTCCAGTTTCAGTCACTCATATTTGCAATCCAAATTATAAAATGAAGTGATATATTCTGTGTAGTAACAGGATTAATAATCAATACGATGTATGACAGATTATGTTCACATTAATAAATTATTAACTTTACAGATTTTATATCATAGACACCCAAGGAATTCAGCTATCTGCAACAACTTTGCATTTACCTTCTCATATGTCACAAAATATTTTATAATGCTTTGGATTAGCTAGGTGAAAATCAGTGCTAAATGCAACATGAGAGCACCTGCGAAAACAGAGTTTAACCCTTTACCCTAGTAAGAAGGCTTTACAGTAGATTATTTCTTTGTTGTATGACAACAATAGCATCAGCATGAACAGCTATCAGTAAAATTCCATTAACATTGTCATAATACTTATTTTCTGTATTTTCCTATATGTATTTCTGTTCCCCAGTACTCCTATCTGTGCCTGAATAAAAAGGACACTAAAGGAAAAGAATGGGGATAATATTAGCAATCTCTTTGTCTGATTAATGCCCTCACTACTGAAGCTCACCTCTTCCCTATTGTGTATACTCTGTGTCTGATTTGATTTATTTCATAGATGCTTTACAGGGAAAGAAAGCATAGTTTTTCTGGATGTTATCTGTCTAACATTGTGTCCTCCATTAATATCGTTGCTGTTTTTTACTGCTTGGAAGGTAGCTTTCTTGCAGTTAATCAGCTGTTTGGAAGCAATGGGGTCAATTCAAATTACACTGGCAGATGGGAGTTAGGGATAGGGCAGAATTTGGGTGTCTAAACTCAGGAGATGATTCAGATCACCTGCTGTCCGTATCTAACAGATCCTTGAGAAGCAAAAGTCTCAGACTGATCTGTCAGTGCCTAAAGCTTTTTGCAATTCTTAAATGACTAAATTCACTCCCTTCCACAGAAGACCCCAGGAGACCTAGTGCATTTGGTGTGTACAGACTGTACACTGACAGGTAAGCATTGAATTCAGACCAATATTCAGTCTAAACTATTTATTCATTGAAAATAAATGTGTAGAAATACATTTGGGACTTCTTACTACTAGTGACTGACTCTGCTAACCTAATACTCTTTGGCCTAGCTCAGAGACAGAGTGCTGTGGCATTATACACACACACACAAACACAAATCTCTCTCTCTCCCTCTCCCACTCTCTCCTTCCATGACACTGTTCAATACACTGTCAAATTATTCTGATTCTCTTTTGGCATTGATAAAAAACCACAGCAATTCTATCTTAAATCTGCAAGCCCTAAATCGTCTTTATACATATATATGCATACATACAAAGTTATAGCATAGAGCAGTCTCTAAATATCAGATCTGCCCCTCCATTTAACATTTTTAGTATTCCTCTATTGGAGAAGGTTTCTTACACATCCCAGTTACAGTTCCCATGTTTGCTTCTGCTCCACTGCGTGTCACTTATCTGACAGGTATGATATTTATATTGAATGCATTAAAATTTTAGCTTCCTTTAATTCTGTGCTTTCTTAACGGAAAAATTAATTTCTGGAACTTAAACACATGTTTTTCTGTTTTCTCTGAAGATCTTGGCATAAAGTACTTATTTTTACTTTTTTTTTTTTTAAATTAATATTTCCAGTGCTTTGGCTAATTACCAGACATGGTTAATTGTCCATCTCTGTCTTTTAATATAAATGAATTTGGCCTGTTTTGATTTACCTGTGGCCTTGTGTCTTAGATTTCTAATTTTTGGCTGCTTAGCATGCATATATATTTGTTGCCTTGTTTAACATCAGTTCTATCTCTCATTAAATGTTTATATAAATTTTTGTTATTATGCCCTGAATTGTCTACTGTTTAATGAGGTATTTTAACAGGTTGTACTAACAGGACTGGCTTTTTAGTTTTAAGTGTCTGACAAATTCCTCTATTTCTTTTCCCTACAATACCCTTTAAACATTATTTTTATATATTCAAAGTTTTATTACTCATTATTTCTATCACATTTGTGAGATACACCAGACGTAGGCAATGCTTTGATGGCTGCCACTCTAAAACACAGAAATCTTTCCCTCATCTTTCAGCTTAATTGCCCCTGTAGCTCTTATATATAAATCAAATTGTTGTCTAAGACAGTAGCAGACTTATACATATTTCCTGTCATTCTGAGGGCTGGTGAACTGTAACAACCACCTGGTTACAGGTAAACTACAGCAATCACTACAAATTTTCTCTTCCATTGAATCTGCTTGCAATATGTCCCATTTACGTCTGATTTCTTACAAAAAAACTTACAAAAAACCAAATTGTATTTATGCTTCCTGATGGTGTGCAAAACATCCTCAAAGAGCTGGTAGATAATAGATGAAGGAACTCATGCTATGTTTGGACCACAGGCTAGAGTCCAAGCAGGTATCACAAGTGTCTCAAACAATATGCAGATTCTGGCAGCTGCACATAGCCTAGAAATTAATCCATGTATGTATATTTTTAAGTAAGTAGCTTTTAACACCAGAAGGCCAATTTTGATCTCTTCTTTTAATGTGCATCAAAATGCAAATGAAAGAACCTCAGTTAAGAAATATTACTTTTGGTTTTGCAATACCATGCCCTTTGGAATGATGCCTAACCTTGACTTAAAAGCCTGAAATTGATGAGAATACATCATAGCGCTATATCAGTTATACAACGATTTATTACCTCCATTATTATGTTAAAAACCTACTTTTTTGTCTAGTTTCAGCATCTAACTATCAAATCTCATTAGGTCTATTTCTGCCAATTTGAAGGACAACCCACCAACAAAAAAACCACAAAACAACAAACCTGCAACCTATTTATTTCTAAGCCATCATCCTGAAAGTTCATATGTCCATGCATAAAGGAAAGAAAGTGTGATTTTTTTTAATTTACTTTTTTTCACAAAAAATGTGCTGGATTGTCCGTATATTGAAGGAAAACACTGTGCATAGTGCTTCATCAGATTTCCTTAGCAACCCTACTGCACTGTAGGATGCAAGATTGGACATTAGGATCATCACTGGAGATATATTTAGGACAAATAAAATATTATAAACTGAATTAAGAAATCAGGATGAGAAGCAATACATCAATTGAAACTGATTATTTGTTCACTATAAATAGTCTTCATAAACATTCTTGACATTACTCCCTTGGGGAAACAAAAACAAAACCAAACACAACCGAACAAAACAAACTAACAAATTTTTCAATCAGTTTTCATTGATTTTTGGTATTTAATGTGCAAAGGAATGAGGGATTAAAAATAAATTAGACAGAACTAATATAGCACTTTAAACACAAATACCACAAATTTGCCTTGGGGGCCTTTGGATCTAACTAATGCTTAATTACATTACACAAGAAATCATTGGAGCCTTCCAAGGTGATAAAGACCAGAGCTATCCATTATTATATTTTTATCTATTTTACTGCAACCACATCCAGATGCATTATCATGTTAGACATATTTCACTTATTAGAACAAAAGCAGTCCATAACAAATGGTTGACAGTTTAGGAATATGACAGGAAGAACAGATGGAGAAAGACTGATAAATGGATTATGGCACTGAGGAGATGACAAAGCAATATTAATTACAGTTAGTTTGGCCTGCACAACCTCAGAATGGGCACACATACCTAACAATGTGCCAAGCCATTGCCTGCTGGTAGTGCAGTAAGAGACTGGCTAAGAAGTGTTTTGTTTCAGTTTTCGAAGTTTTTAGTAAAAAATTGGCAATAGCATAGATGTTGCAATAGCTACACTTACTATGACGGTTCTAGATGTGTTTAAGCAGTTGTTTGCTACATAACTGCTGAATAGTTTGAGATGACACATGTTGACATCTGCCAGTCAGATTCTGAGGGACAAATTCTGCACTCAATGGTGTTTTTTATGAAAGTCATAATGGTACAATTTGGAATATTTTTTAACAAGTGGAAACTACAACTACTTAATCTAAGGTTGAATCATAGTTCACATTGGCATTAACGAAGTTCTATGTTCCATTAAATTATTAAATATTTAGAATTAAATTTGTACCTTTTGAATGTGCCAGCATGTTGTACATAAATATATATGCACATTTCTAAGGGCACAATCAAGTTATTGTTGTGAAGTTTGCCTTTATCAGATTTTTTGGCGAATAAAAGAAAATATATTTCTATATTTGAATAAAGTATTTGTCAATAAAGACAATTGTTTTTCTCAGTAGTGCATGTAAAAAAGATGTGACTATTTTTGCTGACATAAATTTATATCACTTATATTTGGCCTTTTTTATAATGAAGGTTTTGAAAACCGAGAAGCAGTTCATGAAGAGATGTATGTCCTATTTACCTAACTTAATTGTGTAGCTAAAAAATCCAGGTTTGTGAGCTGGACTGTGAGCACAGTGCTGAATGTTAAGAATTCTGCTTTGGGGACATTCCTGTTTCTACAAGCCTGCATTACCCCCTCTTTCCTGTCCATCAACACCTTTTTGTTATTGCCAAACAATCTTCCTTTCACACTGCATATCTGCAGGGATGCAAAACTCTCTTCATCCAGAAGCTCCCTGAAAAGACAAAAGTAAGGCTACTACTCCAAGACTAGGACAGATGATCAACATTAAGGTTGACTTACCCAGTAGAAAGCAGTAGCATCTACATTTGTCACAAAATCATGGAATCATAGAGTTGCCTAGGTTGGAAGGGACCTTTCAGACCACCTAGTCCAACCATCAACCTGGCTCTGACATTGTTAGACTATGTTAAGAACACTGTTAATGGCGTATTCATGTTTACTTCAACATTAGGAAGTTAGGACTATCAAATAAAGGTTAGCTCAAACAAGATAAAATAACTTGTCAGACTGGTGCTTACACTCCTATATTATGACAATTGCTTTTCTGCCAGGACCATTTACATAGAATATAGTTCAAGAACCTGAAAACTAAGAAAATGATGCAATACAAAAAACATTGTTATACTTTAGCATACGAAAACTGTTCATAAAGGAGGGACTATTTCCTGGTTGAAGACAACCACACAGTAAAGCAGGAAATAGATGTGTACAGATGTCAGAAAAATCCAAGATGTAAGCATTCAGATACTCTATCATAACAGGTATAATCCTCACCAGGGGTGTGACATTTTATGAATTTCTACTTCATTAGTCAAGGGACCAAGTGCATAGATTTATAAGGAATGTAAGAAAATACTATATACAGAATACTTCTACAGGGTAGACTTTTGTCATTCTTCAAAATCTAGCTTCAGGTCTATGAATAAACAAACTCAAGAAATTACATCACCCTAGAATTTCAAATGTAAAAATAAGCTGTGTAAAGCAAAAGAAGTTAAACAAAGGCAAAACTACAGAGTGTTATGAGTAGCAACAGAGAATTTTACCTAACATGCATGTCTTCCTTAAAACCTATGGGAGGGAGAACAACAGGAAACCACTTTCTGGTAATAAAATATCTTTGCCTGTTGAGGAAAGGAAAAAAAAAAAAAAGACTTTCATAAGAACTATAAGGGTCGTTGTCCTGAGGCTCTGCATGAGCAAAAAAATCTTCTAAAGTCAGACAATGAAATACCCAGGGCAATAATAAAAGACATGGGTCATTTTCAGTAGACTGCATTTGCTCCCAGTTATTTTTTTCTTGTCCAGTACCTAGGGTCAACCCAGATGCAAAGTAAGTAGATGTTAATAGACACCTGGACTACCCAGGTAGCATCAATCCAGACACTACCACTGAAGGTGATGGAGTTTCAATTACTTATAAAAGTGGGGTATTTTTCTCAGAAAGCAATAAAACTGGAATCTAAATAACTGTGTAAGTCACTTCTGAATTAATTCATAATTTTAGCTAAATATCTAGAATTGTAAGGTGACTGAATAGTTTTGTGATGATATTTAATGGGATACAATCCACTTACTGCAACTAAAAGACAAATATAAAGCTAAAATCTTTTCCAAGATGTGCATATATAACTACTTTATTTCAAAGAAATCTAAAGAATAAATATTTATGAGAGTTTGTTCCTTAATTCTTTAACTTGATGTCATGGTTTCAGAGGGGATAGAGTTGGCTTTCTTACTGGCAGCTGGTAGGGTGCTATCTTTTGGATTTGGAATGAAAATAATGTTGGTAAAACACTAATGCTTTTGGTTGTTGCTAAGCAGTCAAGGCCTTTTCTGCTCCTCATGCAGCCCCACCAGCGAGTAGGCTGGGAGTGCCAAAAAAGCTGGGAGGAGACACAGCCAGGACAGCTGACCCCAACTGACCAAAGGGATCTTCCATACCGTATGATGTCATGTTTAGCATACAAAGCTGGGGGAAGAAGGAGGAAGGGGGACATGTTTTGATTTGAGGCGTTTGCCCAAGTAACTATTACGCATGATGGAGCCCTGCGTTCCTGGAGATGGCTGAACACCTGCCTGCTGCTGAGAAGTAGTGAATGAATTCCTCGTTTTCCTTTGTTTGTGTGCACAGCTTTTACTTTATCTATTAAACTGTATTTATCTCAACCCACGAGTTTTCTCAATTTTACTCTTCTGATTCTCTCCCCCATCCCACCGAGGGGGGAGTGAGTGAGCCGCTGCATGGTCCTGGTTGCCGGTTAGTGTTAAACCATGACACTTGATCCTACTGCACATTTCCTTGAAAACAGTATTAGAATTGGCCAAGGTTTTACAGTTTTACATTGGCAAAGGCAAGTATCAGACCCTTGACTGCACATGTATGAATAATTTTAACTCATCCTAGATCCCCTAGATTAGATTTTTGAATTAATCAATAAAAATGTAAAAGCTTGACACATGTAAGCTAGACAGAGAATGAAAGGGCTGTTTAACACAGCATTGTCTTTTAATATAAGATATAATTAAGACAGTAAAGGATTTGAGGATTTTGTGTTCTAGCATATGTTATTCAGTTCTGGAGAGCAATAAAGTAATAAATATTTTGACAGACTCATGGGTACCCAAGGAAGTGCACTGCAAAGGCACTGTACAGCAATCCTTGAAAAATGTTCTGAGCACTTTGGAAGTTCTAATTAAGATTTTGTTTGCTTAATAATCAGAAGACTTGTGAACATGCAGTAGGTTTTTCCAGTAGTATTTCACAAGGACTCATACGAAACTATTTACTTCCGACTTGAATCATAACTTCTTAAACAGCATGAATATTTTGTAAGACGATGTAATTTTCAGTAACTGTTCTGGAAAAAAACAGGAAGGGCAACACAGAAATAATAAAAACCTGAAATACTTGCATGACATTGGATAAGTTTTGAAACCCTCTGGAAGTTTCTATTTATAGTCCGTATAATCACAGAATCTTTGAGATTGGAAGGGATCTCTTGAGGTCACCTCAAGCAGGGTCATTTAGAGCGAGTTGTCCAGTATCATGTCCAGCTGGGTTTTGAACATCTCCACAGATGGAGGCTCCACAACATCCCGGGGCATCCTGTTCCAGTGCTTGGTTGCCCTCAAAGCGAAAAAGTGGTTTTTTGTCTTCAGATGGAATTTCATGTTTTTTCTAGTTTGTCCCCATTGTCTCATGTCCTGTCATTGGGCATCACTGAAAAGAGCCTGGCTCCACTTTCTTTACACATTCCCTTCAGGTAATTGCACACACAGATAAGAGCCCTATGAGTTTTCTCTTCATGCTGAACACCACCAGCATTCTGATCATTTCATGTGGCAGATGCTTCAATACCTTGATCATTCTCTTGACCTTTTAGTGTACTCTTTCTTGTACTGGGGAGTACAGCACTGGATACAGTATTCTTGATATAGAATCTGTAATTTAGTCAAGCCATTTAAAAATTATTTAAATAAATAAATAAATAAAATCCCACAGTCTACCTTAGCATTCTACATAGAAGCATTCTACATCCTCAGATTTAAATGTTTCCCAGGAACATCATACATGCCTAGCTCTATTTCCTGTCAAATTCCAGGACTTCAGCTATATTTTTTTAAGGTTAGCTAAATGGCACTGGAATTCCTTCATCTTTTCAGAACAGAACTGAATGCATGGGAATATCTTAAGTGTCAAGAAGATACAAGATTTTTCACTAAATCATTCATGAAATGGAAACATTACACCCAGTTGAAATTCTTTGTCTGTACTTTGTTTTGGTTTATCATTTGGTTGGTCACATTTGAACTATACACTTACTTAGACATAGCTCTCTTAAAAGATAGTACCTCTTTTCACCAAATCCTGTCTCACTGACACCAAAGCAGACAAGAAAAAATCCTTGTTGTTCCAAAGTACAAAGTCTGTAGGTGACACTGAAAGCTAGAAAGAGTAAAGGTGGGAGGGTGCAGTAAAAGCTTGAGAAAATAGATTACATTATGCATACATCACTTCACATATGCTAAAAGTCCTGTTCTTCTGTCTGGGGAGGTACTTGAAATTCTGAATTACAGTAACCATGCACAAGTATATTAGGTATGTGAACTACTATACTTCATGAATTTGCATCAGGGGTGGGCAAGGATCAGATCCTAATAAGATGAATATTTACAATAAATGCAAGGATGCAAATTCTGAGGAAACCTGTGGAAAAGCATGTTTCCTCTTGTATGAGTGCTCTGAAATAAAATGCGGATCTAAATTCCAATACTGTGAAATCCTAGTCTCAGTCATATCACAAAGGTTTTCCAATATCTTTCCCCCAATCAGCTTAATACCATTAAAACTTCAAATCATCTTGACTTCAGATAGTAACAAGTGAATCAACTGCAGCATTTATCATCTTCATTTGTAGTTCCTGGGTTTAGGTAGTACTTTGTCTTTTTGATGCAGATATAGACAGACATAGACGTTTCCTATACAAATAGGAAAATAAAAGAAGGCATGCATGACATGTTTCGGCCATTCCTAATTTGAAACATCAAAGTGATAAGCCCCTTTTAACCAACGTTTGCAGAGGAAAGGTGTAACAACCTGTCAGCTACAGCAGTCTTTGTAGGTACCAATCAGTGTTTCCAATCACTGTAAAATGCTGCCATCTACTGGAAAATATTTAATTAAATATTAAAACTTTGTGACTGTCCAGCAAAAATGGGAATCCTGATATTGTCAATGAAAAAAAAAAAAGTCCTTTGATATTTCAAGATGCCTCTTTTTGGTCTTTGAGATTAATGATTAAACGATTTGAATAGGAAGAAAGATTTCTGATTGTAGAATAGTAAAAGATAAAGAACTAAAAGAAAAATTTACATTAATTTCTATCAGAGAGCATAATTTAAAATTAAACATGACAACTTCATTAGGAAATTAATTAATGCCAGTTAAACTCTATCTTTCTTCAGACTGAATGACATATATCCATCTTTTATAAAGGCAACTGAGTCACTGTGATTTACCATCTAATATTTAGATAGAGTTAATATTTTGCTGTCAGTTAGATAGTAAGAGTCAGGATCTTGCAGAAGTCGTTCAAAATGAGATTTTAAGAAACTTGGAAGTCATTAAGTGGAGAATATGTGCACTTTTTAAAGATTACTTAATTGGCATAGATACAGCACTAAATTGGTCCACCTTTGTTTCCTTCTTGTGAAGGAAAAGGAGGTAGTGTGGTGGAGATACTCCGTGCCAGCTCATCAGAAGTAAGTACAGAGGCAATGGAGCCACACCATCCCCTTGGTCCCTTTTATAAATGTATCAATTTCAGTGAGTTCTTGGACCTATTAAAGAATGATGCTTGGTTCTTTCATGGTGTGTCAACCGGGTAAAGCAACCACATTTCATTCTATGCCACTACAGTCCTTGCATTGCTCTGAGCATAAACAGTCCCTAGACATGTATATGCACATACAAATATAAATGTAAAAGATAAGAACGTTGTGGATCAGAATCCGCATAGTTGTTTATAGCCACCTGCTTTAAAATTGCCGTTGTCCGGAATATCTAATGTTTTCTCTTCCTAAAGCAACTGGACGCTCAATCCTACACATACTTAGAAAGAAGTTTAGAAATCTAACATGCACAAATTTATCAATGTCTAGTGTTATTATTAATGGCTTCAGAAAGAGTTTTGTGTTAGATGCTCATTAGCCTGTAAGATGCCATGTTTAACTACTTAATGCAGTGTCAATTAGTTACTTATCAAATGCCAACCATTTAGCAATTAAGTAAGACTTACCCAAGTGTTATAGACCATAAATTTAAGAAAAGGAAAACTGAATTTCAGAACGAAACCAACTGTGTGTCCAATCCACTCGCTCAAGCAAAGCATATCTAGGAATTTTTGTCGGTTTTAGAGAAGAGGTAAAACACCCTGGGAAAATCCTCAGTTTTGGTTTTCTAAATTTTTATTTTACTGTTATGATAGTGAAAACTGTACTTGCTTTGTGTCTCAGAGTCCTTACATATTGTTTAGGTTGGGATCTGACCATTTGCTTCATTAAGTGAACCTGTAATTCTGTATTATGTTTTGCTGATATAATAAGCAGCTGAATTGATTTTATTAATTGCTTTAAGGACAGATAATTTTAGGTTTTCACGCTTAAGCAAAAGACATGTCAATAATTGATTTCTTGCCTTTAAAAAAAACATACTAGCAGTTCCCATGGCTTATGAAACAAGCTTAAATATTTACTTTGGAAAGGTGCAAAAATATAACAAAAAACCCACTTATTCAAAGGCTCTGTCAGATAGTTATTTAATGGGAACATGTTTACTCAATAAATCTTTGTTAGCTGTGTTATTAATGTTACTAATGGTATTTTTAAAAATTTATTCATCTTAATAAAGAACTAGAAAGGGGAATTTACATGCAGATGAAAGAAAATAAAATCTCTTTTGTGGGAAAAAGACAAAATAAAACAAAACAATTATCCAAAGGCAGAACATCTAAGTTTTTAAAAATATGATGAAAATAAAAATTTATATATTTGATTAATTTTAAGCAGTCAGTCCCTTAAGTATATAAGAGGAAGGTGTTTGGGAGGAGTCAGCCTTCTGCTGCTTTTAAAGAAAGATTGGAAGTAGTCAAAAGTGTTAAAGGAGCCAGTTTATTCCAATTACAAGCAGTCCATGTTTTAGAATAAATTAGTGACCTACATGCAAATTAGAACTAGTTGAAAATATTGCATAATTCAGTCCATAAAAGAAAACATTAATACAAAAAATTGACTACAAGATCAAAAGAAAACAAAAAGAGTTGCAAGTCTTTTAATAAGTGGTAGATTTTGCACACTTAAGGACATACAGAGACCCAAATAGAGATACCTGTACAATTTATACATAAAAGTAACTTGTCTTGCACCTAGAAATGCCAAAGAAAATGTGAGAAAGGGATAACATTAACTATACTCAGGCTGCAGACTTGAACTTCCTTTGTGTTTTTCCAATTCTCTCAATACCTAGTCATAGAAATTTCTTCTGAAGAAATATTGGACCATTAAATGGAAGAATGACCAGAAAGAACTGAACAGGAAACACAGAGGCAAGAGAGAAAGCTGCTGTGGAAGAAGAAAGTTTGCAAAAAACCCCACTTCAAAAATTGCACATATGTGAGGAACTGGCTGGAAACCACAGGGAACCAAACCTGTCGGTCTCTTAGCTTTCCTGCTGAGATGGAGTGTGCTGACTTAACTGCCTTAATATTTAAAGCTCTCATCTCTTCTGGCTATTGATTTGGAGAATAACTCATACAATGCAGATACACACTGTAGAAGCCTGCTGAAGAAGTCTGCGTACCATGTGGAAAGTGTGGCTCGCTTGTTGCTAACACTAACTGACACTGCTGACTGGGAGAGACTGATAAGATTTGCTAGAGGGAAAGAAGAGTTATTATACCAAAATAATGGGATTCTATTGTTGCCTCACTTGAGTCCTCTTACCCAGTCTTGACAGAAGTAGCTTAGCACAGTTTTTAAACAGTTTAGAGGAGAAAATAGGGAAGTAGATGTACTTTTTCTTACAAAAGGGAGATATGCTTCATGTACTGGGCACTTCTGAACTGGTTGTAATGAATTCAACTGGACTCGGATGCTGCTACTTCTGCATTACGTTAGAGAGTTACTGAGCTTTTTCATCCTAATCAACATAAGGTAACTCAGGCCAAGGAAATAAAGCCTAGATTTGCTCTAGTGCTTCTGTGTCTGATCTTTATAGCAGTAAATCAAAATCTGTTTTTCACATAGAACAAAAAAAATTACCTTGAAACACTACATTGAAACAAACACCTTGAAGCAGCTCAGTGATAGACACATGAATCAGATCACTCTATTTAACAAATAGAACAAAATAAGTTTGGATGTGGAAGGATGATCTTCTAGGACAATTTACAGACATACTTTCTGAATCCCTCTTTGTAGAAAGACATAAGATGCAGAAAACAAAACCAAACCCAAAAAACCCCACGAGGTCTGCTGTTCTCTGCTGATCTTTCCCTTTTGGTTCCTTTAGTCAACAGTATGGTGAGAACCACAGGCATAAGACTGTCACATACCAGATGTGTCAGTAACCAAGTGAATCCACTCTCTTTTAAAAAGATGGGCTTTACAAAAATCACATCACATATCCCAGTTAACTCTGCCATACTTTACCCAGACAAAGTGCTAGTCAGTGACTCCACACTCACCTGTTCTCTGGTTATCTGGGAAGAATCTAACATGATTTGGCTTTTTCTGAGCATTGCCTCTCCCTCTGTCCCCTGTGCAATTCCTGCTGACGCTTTCTTCAAACCTAGTAAACTTAGTGGATATGGATACTTTCATAAGCTGAATTCAAACCACTCAGACTGGTCATATTCCTGAGTGATAACAGATTTAACTGATTCATTTACTGTACATCTGACAATTATTTCTGAGTTCTTCTACAAAAGTCCTATGGAGCTCACAAGGAAAATGATAATAATTTAAAATTTCATTAAAATTGAACAGTACCTTTAATATTTTCATATTCAAACCTTCCTTAAAAAAGTAACCTTCCTCAGAAAATTAAAAAAGAAAACCATAAAAGTCCACAGGAAACAAACTGTGAAGCATAACCACTGTGTCCCAGAGAGAACACGGTGTGGCACGTGAACATTGTAAATGCAATTACAAAGCTAGCAGATGAATTAAAGAAACATGTCCAAAGGATTTGAGTAATAATTATGGCATATTTTACTAAGATGTTTCTAATGATAAGAAGATTAGGTTAACTTTCTTTTCAGAGTGAAAAAATTCACAAATCAGCATTTACAGTCCTCCAACCATTGGATTGATTTGAATGGATTTCCTCTGTGAATACTGCAGTAAAATGTGTTAGATATGTTTACATTTCCATTAATTATATTCAGAAGAACAATACCCTAGAAGTTAACTAAATTAAAATATTATCTTAAATTGTGGCCTTTTGTAAATGCATCCAAGACATAAAAAGATGAGAAATATTTACAGGCAACAACAAAATGATCTGAAAAAATTATACTGGAAGATCTTGAGGAAAAGAAAAAATAAACAGAAATAAATATGTCATTTTACATATTTCTGTTTTAACTTCTTAGTTATGATGAACTGCCTACAAAAAATAGTCACAATTAATGACCTAAGAGTTATCAGAGATTTCAAATTAATCATGGCATTACAAAGCAGTCTGACAAAACTGACAAATCCTCTTCCATAGTGTCAGTAGAATCAAACACACAAAGTAAAAAAAAACAAAAAAACCAAAAAGAAACGAAACCAAAAAAATACATAGAGACTGAGATTATTAGAGATTAAAATAATAAAATAAATACAATCCAGTTAAAATATTTTATCTGATGTGACAATTTGCTGTATGTCTTGTCTTCATTGGAACTGAAATCACACAGTTGCAATCCTGATTCTAATAAACTAATGAAAGTGTGGAATTCCAGAGAAAAACAATAGCCTGAAACGAAGCAGCAATGGTTAAAAAAAAAAAGTCATGTGTTATAAATGTTTTCTTATTTAGGTATTACGTGTTAGTAGGGATAATGGAATTCATAGAGGTAGTCCTGAAAAAACATCTTGAAGTTGAACTTAAAGCCCTTGGGAACATTTATTTGAATAACGTTTACTAACAGAGAGGGATGTGCTTAAATGTCTATTGTTTGTATGAGGCCAGAGTGAAAAATACTGCAAGAAATGTTCACAGTTCATCTTCAAGGTTCATTTTCAAAGCTCATGTTGAAGACCATTTGGGCTGCCTGCAGTCCACAGCAAATTACTTTTGAACAATATTCCTCATTTTTGATATGCCAGTTAATTGATGAAGCAAGTTTCACTACCACTAACTCTTCTTGACAAATAGTTGTTTTAAATCAAGCCAAGCCATTACTGCTTGACTTGAACAGGCTGTGAAACATTTTTTACTCTCATGGCACAGCTGAGAGTTCATTTTAGAAGCCAAAAAGAAAGAAGGGTGAATTTGTGAATTTTAATACTCTTTATTCAGAACCTGTTCTATTGTTTTCACATACATTAACATATTTATCCTCTCAACAAAATTTAACAAGCAAACGTGTCTTAATATATTTTTTAAACAATTTTCTGAATCTTACAAATGTATTGCCCGTGGAAGGAAGTCTTACAGATGCATGAACGTAGCTAAACTCTGCTGGACTTTAAACTACAAGACCCATAAAACCAGAATAGCCTCCATAAGCTATCTTGTCACATCATCCAATAACCCTTTGGGGAACAGATTATTCTCTTCTTTGCAGTGGCAGCTATATACATGATTGAAGATCCTTTCTCTTCTGCATTAATGTCGCTATGCCTTGCTTTCACTCTTTAAATGGGCCTACATTAAATCCACTATATGCTTCCTTGTGTGGCAAAAATAAAATGCAATACGTTTCAAATCAGTTGTGATAAAATCAGCAGCAGTGAAATCAGTTAGGGTTCCAGACACATGTCCATATGGGCCATAGCATAGAGATTTTGATCAAACAAGGTTTCCCTTCTTACTACTTTAATTTATCAGGACAAACAATGGTTTTATCTTGCTATAAACAAGAAATTAGCTTATATTTCACCGAGCCAATTGATATTCCACTTCAAAATAAAGAGCTTCTTGTCACTCAGAAATAAAATTCTGATGGGTCTTTCTTGCCATTTTTATTAGCACACTTGTTGTTAAGTTTTTGCCTCATGAAATAGCTGACGGCTTCGATTCTGCGTGAGGTGAAACCTAGTGGTCCAGTAAGAGAGATAGAAAATGTAATTGCTTAAACTGTGGGATATATTTGTGTGCAATAGTTAACTGTTCACTGTAAGTTCATTCTCCTTGAAGAACAAAAGAAACATAGCTAAGCAAAGGATTTGATACATTGATGGCCTTAACAAGCCAAATAGGACATTATTTTTTAAACTACAAATTGCCATGCAGGAAGATGTGCCTCCGAGGTAGCTGGTAAAACAAATACAATAAGGAGGTTATTTTATGTAAAACACCAGAACACCAGTTATAAGTTAAAAAAAAAATAAAGTTATAGTGTTGGTTGGAAATAAGGTAGTGAGTTCAGTTGCTGAAGTTACAGTAAAATCAAACGTAAGCATTCTTTTCTCACAGTACTTTTTTGAACTACTACCAAGAATTCCTGGAACTTCAAGGAATAACAAAATTTTTTTGAGATATTGAGTTTACTTAGATACTTCCTATCATCTGTTGACTCCCAGGTACAAGAATTGAAAGAACTTGAGTGCAGCAGGCACAATGTGCAGGAGGGACAATGGCAAACAAGTTCAACATGTGAGGATCATACACACCAAGTTCCTGGGGAGTGTTCAGAGCTGCATCATTTCCAGAAGATCGATTAACTGTGGGAAATGATAAACTGCCTGAGAAAGTGCATGCTGTGGAGGCAAGATTTTCAAAGATACATTTCTGACACCAAAGAGACTACCGTGCCAAAGCAGTGTATTGCAGATCCAAAGAAAGCAAACAGTTCTGTTTGGAGACCATATACACACAGTTTTGTTCTTGACAAAACATAAAGCGAGCAAGCTATGGCCAGACAATCAATTTCTGTTTTTTTTTCCCTTCTAACTTTTACTTTTTGATCATAACCTCATTGCTATTCCAAAGAAGCATCAGTTATGTCATTTAAGCAAAGAGTCTGAACATTTCTGAATCCAGATAGGTTTGCAAAGTAATGCTGATTAGACGAAAGAGAGGAAAAGGAAAAGTATTTTACCTTTCAGTTGTATATCCTTCACCTTTCTTTGTAATCAAAAAGTAATAATAGTCTCTCAGTTTCTATTTAAAATACCTGCTAGACTCTGAGAATTTATATACATATAATTTGTTTATTTCTATTGAAACATTTCTTAGTTATTTTAACTCACAGGGAAGTCTATTTTAAGAAATAATGGATTATCAAATAAATAAATAATTATTTATAAATAATAAAATTAAATGTAAATAAAAAATAAATAATGCGTTATGAAATCTCATTTAATACCTCATTTAAGCTTGTATCTCACCCAACCATAATAATCCTGGCAGTCTAACAAATATATTGATAGAAATACTGAGGTTTTCTAGCATCATTACAATTTTAATATCTCTTAAGAGTATGTTTCTCATAAAATAAGAAATACAGGGTTTGACAGTGTCACAGGCAATACTTCTCTTCTGCTCAAGCAGGGTCAATTAAACCTAGATCACCTACAGAATGTTTTTATTTACAAACGTGATTTCTCTCTTTCTTTGTCCTTTCTCGTTATACACTAACATCACCTGGTTCCGATAATCTTTTGTCACACATTATGCTTTTAACTGCTTTATTCTCATTGTTCTGTATTTTCCCTAAAAAAAAGACTAGAATCAAGACATTTGTTAAATGAGGTGGCTTTCACAGCCAAGCTCCAATCTGAGTTTTTCATCTATTCTGTTTATCAGAATGTGGATAGATATCCATTGAGGATCCCAGGTGATTCTAGCAAATTTTAATTCCTCTTTCTATTCAATGCCTTTTTTTGTTGTTGTTTTAGTAATTCCTGGGTGCAAGACCTCTGATGCTTACTTACCATGTTATGCTATTCTGTGTACATAGTAAGAGAAACATTTCAAAATTAATAACACAGGCAAATGGTGAGAATTAAAAGGGAGACAAGTCACTTTATTGACAGAGGCCATAAATGAATTTGAGTTCTTTAACACCTGGTGTCTTAATTTGCTGCCTCTTAATTTTGTTTCTCAGTTCCAAGATATATTAAAGCCTCTGAAATAGAACCAGATTTGTTCAAATAAACAGAAAATAAATAACATACAAGTAAAAAAAAATAATTGTAAAATAATAAAAAACTTTCTGTTACAAAATCAGTTTAAACAGGTTGCAGACTATTTTTTTTATCGTTTTTTTGATTAAATCATCACTGTAGTTATAGACAGCTGCCGAACAGCTCCCCTATTGTACAATAGTGTCTATCATTTACAACGTGACTAGCCTCCAGAGTGTGTTGCATCAGAAACTCATATTATTTTCAAAATGAAGTCATATTTTGCAGATTGCTAAATACCATTATCTGGAAACTATAGAGTGAAAAAAAAAAATTGACTCAATACACTTTTCACAGTTTATATTGCAGAACTTAATACAATGGTCATACACAGAAGCAATTAAACTCTCTGTTTCTGGGTAGGGATTTTTCTCTCCTAATTTATGCAGGAAACGTTCTTTCAAACACAGATTCGCTCTTTCTTTTAACCAATTCAACTTGAGTTATTCCTTCAGGTAAATTATTTTATAAACATGAGGCTAAACCTTGTTTGGAAAGTTAATAGTTTTCCCAGAACTAGGTAATGACTATTAAGGAATTTCAATTAAGAATGCCAGCATTAAAGCATTAAAAATAAATAAATAAATAAATAAATACTTTTCCAGATTTTATTAACTCTAAGATTAACCATTTTTAACATTTTTGACTGGAAACTGATTAAATGTTAGCAATTCCCTAGAAGCACCTCAGATCCAGTTAAGTAAGTATTTAATCATAAATTGTGGAAAAACTCATTACTTTCCAAAAAAAAAAAAATTATATATTGATTTTTTAAAAAATAAATATTCCATGTGACTAGCTAATTCATTACAAAGCAAACTGAAGCAAAACCAGGATAACGAAAAAAGTCCTGGTAATATTACAAACTGATCTTAGTGTTTATACCTTGCTCAGAAGCAGGGTAAATAGTGCACGTATTCACTTGTCTCACATTATCTCTGTATGGTTTCTTTGTTAAGTAAGGTTTAAAGGGAAGAAAAAATTAAGCTAGAGTTCATCTCGGGCACCACAGAGTGACACTAACCTGTTATTTCATTACCTCCTCCCATCATTTACCACCTGTTTAGTTTCAAGACAGCTGCAATCTCATTTGGACACAGATTTCCAGTAACCGCATTTCTGCAAAGTTCTAATTTACTCGTCTGATTGGGTTTTAATCTAAATGATGGGGTTTTTTTAGTTTTCATCATTTATGGTGAGTATTGTACAAAGGGCTGACTGTATTAAATACAGATTGACTGAAAATAGGAATATTATGGCAGAAAGATATATAACAACATATACAAATTTAATTCTTTTGAAATTCAGTTCAATTAATACCTAAGCCACTGTGATTACTGATGGAGAGTTTAGGCTTATGAAAAAGAAACACAGTAGAGCATTATCCAGGATAAAATGTTAAATTTAAGCCTTAAGAGATCAGGCAGTTTTTCCAAGTGAGAGAGGAAAAAGAAAAGAAGTAGTACAGTTTAATTACCATTCCTATGACTTTAGTCTGTATTAGACGGTGGAGCAGAATGTATGTTTATAGGACAGATCCTTACCTAGCATTAGCACATTAAACTACTAGGACTGCAAAGGAGCTCCAGCGTCTGGTCGTTTAAGTGCTTTCCTGCTTAGAAAATGGAAAAAATCAAAAGCAACAATCTTTTGTTGGGAACCATGCACCTGAGAACCATGCACCTAGGAAACACAGCTATGAATAAAATCTTATGATAGCATGAATATATTGTACAGTTGTACTGTATATTTTGACACCTTTGGTCTATTACTGACCTATTTTCCTCATGCATTTCCTTATTTACACCTTTTCCATGTCGTGTCTTGTACTACTTTATTTTTTTTTTAATATTTTTTCTCTTGTCACCTTTACAATATTATATACATGTGTCCCCTGAAAACTGTTTTAGAAAAGGACACAAAAGTCAATTCAGACCAAAATGAGTGAACAGCTATGTTATAAGTTGCATTTTGCCATGTTAAAACCCTCTTTCCAGAAATAATTTGGAACAATTGATCATAAAGTTTATATACAACAACAAGTAAGGGAAATGATGCTATAATTTTTTTAGTAAAATGAACAAGTAAACCCAGTAGCTTGGTATGGAAAATACTCAATCCAGGATCAAATAAAACGGTGCTACTTAAACAGCCTTAGAAAATTGCCGTAATGCAGTTGCTGTAGAAATATTGTACTGTGCTTTGTTGTGCTTAATTTCTTTCTGTGTATCAACAGTAGGAAACAATTCAAAGCAGAGGTAGGAATCACAGAATCATACCATAGAATGGTTAGAGTTGGAAGGGACCTTAAAGATCATCTAGTTCCAACCCGCCTGCTGTGGGCAGGGATGCCTCCCACTAGACCAGGCTGCTCAAAGCCCCATCCAGACTGGTCTTGAACATTTCCAGGGATGGGTCATCCACAACTTCTCTGAGCAACCTGGTCCAGCCCCTCACCAGCCTCACAATAAAGAATTTCTTCCTCATGTCTAATCTAAATCTACCCTCTTTCAGTTTAAAACCATTACCCCTCGTCCTATCACTACACTCCGTGATAAAGAGTCCCTCCCCATCCTTCCTGTAGGCCCCCTTTAGGTACTGGCAGGCTGCATTAAGGTCTCCTCTGAGCCTTCTCTTCTCCAGGCTGAACAGCCCCAGCTCTCTCAGCCTGTCTTCATAGGAGAAGTGTTCCAGCCCTCTGATTGTCTTTGTGGCCCTCCTCTGGACTCACTCCAACAGGTCCAATTAAGTATTTGAACAGGAAAAAATAAGTATTTGGAATAGACAACAACTTATAGACAGGCAATACAAATGACTGATTTACTTAACATAGCAAAGAAGAACTTATGAGGTGGCTTGATAACAGTTTATGAGCACTATTTATGAGGAAGTGAAATGCATTTAGAGATCTCTTTAACTCATAAGCACACAACAAATACCAGTGGTAAAGGTGGAAAATGATGTACGGAAATGATGATGGAAAATGCCCAAATGATGTATAAGAATGTAAGTCATCAATATTTTTTTTGCTTATCAAACTAAGTATTTAAAAAACATATGAATTGATAAAATTGCATTATCATAATAGAAAGCAAATAGTAAACACCCTTTTCATAACTCTTTTTCTTAAAACTCAGCAAGGTTCATGCCAGGCAAGGTCAGAATAAGCCAATTATGTAGTGCTGCACTGCCCCAGAATAAGCAGTAGGACAAAAAGGTATTAAAGAGTCTGGACTATTTTAATTGCACATAGAACAACAATCTTTGTGTTATTTTAATTCTGTATTCAAAAATTAATCTAACTTTCTAAATGTTCTGAAAAAGAAAATATTTTGGAAAAATATATACTTATGAGTTGGTACTTTACATTTCCAAAAAAATTCTACATATCTGCTTCATAATTAGATAATATGGCATATTTTTATATATATACTATTAGATGTCCATTTAAATATGAGTTATATATATTTAAATGAAGTATATATTGCTAACATACATTTTGGAAACTATACATTGTAACAGAATAATTGCGTCATTTATCTTACAGAAAATTTCATCAGAATTTTTGATGCAACTACAGTTTTTACTTGAACCTCTTAGACTTTTAAAGAGCTTTTTCAAGGAACTTTTTTCTCCCAATCTTGTGGAAAATTGAGCTAGAGAGGTCCTTTAATGGCCACCCTTTCTTACTTTGCCAACTGAGAAGTCATTTTGCAGGACCACACTTTTTAGGTGGGCCCTAAAGGGCATAGTTGAACGAAATATAGTCAGAAGTCTTTACTGTTGTCTTAATTTGGGGTGGAGCAAAGCCAATTTTCTGGTCTGTGAGAGGCTCTTGCTTATACTTGTTGCTATGGCAACCAGGGTCAGCTGACCTGGTTGTTTACCCTGTGAATCACAGAATGGTAGGGTTGGAAAGGACCTCTGGATATCATCTAGTCCAATCCCCCTGCCACAGCAGGGTCACCTAGAACAGGTTGCACAGGAATGCATCCAGGCAAGTTTTGAATGTCTCCAGAGATGGAGACTCCACTACCTCTCTGGGCAGCCTGTTCCAGTGCTCTGCCACCCTCAAAGTAAAGAAGTTCCTCCTCATGTTTAGGTGGAACTTCCTATGTCCAAGTTTGTGCCCGTTACCTCTTGTCCTGTCGCTAGGCACCACTGAAAAGAGCCTGGCCTTATCGTCCTGACGCCCACCCTTTAAGTATTTATAAGTGTTGCTAAGATCCCCCCTCAGTCGTCTTTTTTCCAGACTGAAGAGACCCAGATCCTTCAGCCTTTCTTCATAAGAGAGGTGTTCCAATCCCCTAATCATCTTCTTAGACCTTTGCTGCACCCTCTCCAGCAGTTCCCTGTCCTTCTTGAACTGGGGAGCCCAGAACTGGACACAGTACTCCAGATGTGGCCTCACCAGGGCAGAGTAGNTTTCCCCGTGCCTGCCAGTGACGTCTCCCTGGGAGCTTGATATGGTTTTGTGTATATTTGTATATATTGAATCTATTTCATTATTTTTTTATTATTAATATTTCATTAAAGTAGTTTAGTTTTTTCTAAGCTCATAGACCTCTTTATCTCTCTTCTTCCTCTCCTTGGAGCAAGAGGTGGGGGAGAGCATCTGTTGTCTTGTCATTGGCCAACCCGGCCTAAACCGTGGCAAGTGTGCTGCCCTTTTCTCATGGAAAACTCAAGCAGGAAACATTAGGCATGCCACTCATGCTAATTCCATCATTTCCTGAACCCCTGTCTACAGATAATGGCAGAGCTGACTGATAGACAGGACTGACTTTTTACACACTTACCATGTGGGAGAATAAATCAGCAAATCCTCTTTTAAAACACAAAGCAAAAATGATTTGTTATTACTTTGGATATTTGTTATTACTTGGCTATTTCTAAATTTACTACAGATTGAATTTATATCTTATTTGACATTACTGTAAGTTTCATATATATATAAAAAGTAGTTTTAAGTAAGCTTTAGTCAAATTTAGTGACTAAAATGAATATAGACTGAAATAGAAATATAGTCATTGGTCGTACCCTCCAGTCCCTAGATAGGCAGCACTCCCACGGAGTTGGAGTGAGGAACAGAACCTTTAGTTATATTATTTAAAGAGGTTTTTTTAAAATACACTATCCCCTCCTTCCAATTCCTATTTTTATAATGGAATGGTGATAAATTTACTTTAGAAATTAGATTTTTAAGGCTTACTAACATTGGTAGCAATAGTTCTTTCATGTATTCAACCTGAAAACAATCTTTGATTATAGGTATTAAAAGGTTGAGTCATAGGTATTACAGTATGATTTTTTTAAAGAATTAATTGCTTTGACCATTGAAATATTTAGTATCCATACTCTACTGCTAATTGTGCTTATACTTTATGTTCTCATGCCTTTTATCCATCTGTCTTTGAAAGAAGTGAATTCCTTGTTTGCAGGGTGCCTAATTTCATCAATGCAAGAAAGGTTTTCTGCTGATTAACTCTCCACCAGATTGTATCAAAGCCTACCTGATCCTATAGTTAGGTATGTATCTTGATTTTAAACGAATTAGTTTTACTTTGCTGAATTAATTTATTCTTTTAATATGAACAAGACCATCTCTTTCCACATAAATTACTAAAAAATACAGAACTGGATCTGTAGTTGTTAAGACTTTAAAGAACTCTCTCATGTTCAAAACGAAAGTCTTAACTCCTTTTTCTGTTTTAAACTACAGCCTTTTACTTCATGGAATGTGGTTGCAAGCACTCCACATGTTAAGCATCACAGCTGCTCTTTAAGGAGAAACTAAAGACCTAGTAAGACTCTTCAGAGTAATATAAAGAAAATTTTTGAGTCCTGCAGTTGCATCTAAATCATAACCAAGGCTCAAGGGTGTGGAACTTGATCAAACACCTTATAGTTCACGTGAGCTAAAATGCAAAGCCAAGAGTCTATTGGTGGTCTAACTAATGTCCTCACAGTCTTCTCAAAGCATAATTACTAATCCTATTAAAATGATGCTTACACTTACAGGATAAATTATCCAACAAACTATTCTGTCTCATTCCCAACATTGGTACATTTAAAAGCAATACACAGAAATTTGGGCTTTACACTTCCACTTCCACTGTCCCTCAATATCCTGCAGTCAATGTTGACAATTTTTATCAGGAAGAAGCTTTGGGGGTTGCAGCGAGTCCTCAACATTCTGAGTTCTTTGCTGGGAGGGGCATGACATCAAAGCAGGGAGTTTCATCCTCCTTTCATTTGTGTTCTTTTGGGGTTACTTTTACACATTTGCTAACATGGTCATTCTACTTAGTCTTTCCTTACTGGTCCTAAAAGTCCATGTTCTATTCAAATTTTACTACGTATGGTCAGTTTTACTTAGGCTGGATATTCTTCCCTTCTTCCCTTTCTAACGTTCAAAACCAGTTTTATCAATGGTAAAAACATGAAATCACCACTGATGATTTGTGTTTATACCTCTGAGATACTAGTGTCAACTGGTGGTTGTCCTTTGAAGATCTCTGTTATCAGCCTTTAAGATGTGACTTCCTGATAACATGATGTAATGTGTTCTTAACAGAATCTAATTAGCTATACATACATATACACATATGTGTGTATAACTATAACTATCTAAAATGCTTTGTTAACTATTTTCTGTTAATATCTATCAGTTATGGCCATATCACTGCTACAGTATAAAAATTACTTTAGAACACTGATTTGGGACTAGGACTAAGCTAGTCAAAACATGACTTCTAGTTGTGTAGTAAAATGATTTTTTTTATGCTGGAGTTACAACAATGGCTTGGCAGAAGAATTGTGCTTGAATGCAGGCTACCGGGTAAACCCTGGAAATGGAAAGATAAAAGTTACTAAGGCCTCTTAAGGTTTAGAGTACCAGATCATCCTGAGATCTGTAAGCTTGGCCAGACCAGTTCCACCCATTATTCCACGGAAACTGTGAATTTTGTTGTTTGTTCACTGAGTTTCCACAGATTCTCCTCCCCATGACATAGATCAGCTGCCTTCTGATTACCAAATATATGACAGTTTTGGTAACATCCTGTACATTAAAGGGGAATGACTGGTTCTTTTTTTAACCAGTAACCTTGATTCCTTCCCTGCCCTATGGATGTGACTATTAATTTTCTGTTGACTGCAGAATGGTCTATCATCAAGAAAGGTTAACGCAGAAGACATTCCATAAATACACACCACTTTCATCCAGATACCTCCTCCAGTACGTGACATCCTGAAACCTACCCTTTTCACATAGATAATAGAAAATAAAACAAAATGTAACATTCACAACACGGTCTGTAAGAATATGGAACTTTTTATCAGACATTCTGTGTCTTGAAAGTCCTCTGAACTTTTCAAATACACTTTTAAAAATTCCTAACTTAATCAGAAAAGCATGGCAGAAGCTTGTGGACAGTTGAAGAAACAGGATTTAGGCCAAAAACCTGACTAAGTAGATACCAGATGCGCGCACACACTTCTTACTCTGTTTTCCTTTTGTTCCATATATCCTTCTTTATAACAAAGTGACACTCTATCTAGATCAAAATTTTAGAAGCTGTGTGTTTACATTAAATATTTAAATCTGTCTGTATCAAGCAAATTCAACTTGACCTTCCATTTTACGGAACACCTACAATTTAAATAGAGTTGCCAGTGCTCATTGTCTTTAAAAACAGTATTATAAATCAGATTAGGCATTCAGATAGAGGGACTTGAATTAATAATGACTGACTGTTGTTGACTTTCCCCCCTTCTCTAGTACTTATCAGTTGCATTTCCATAATTGATTTATTATTTGCATTGCAACAGAACCTACTTCTCACTTTTTATTCCCAAAGATACTGTATATCAGTACCTGTATTTATGAACTTTTTGTGTCTTTTTATCTTGTTATGATAGTTATTTTTTGCTTTAATATTTCTGATTTCTTACATTGTTACAGTATTTTATTTGTCTGAATAGCTAGAAAGAAGAGATTATAAGAGAAATCAGAAAAATGTTTTTTCAAGAACTTTATTTCCAAAACAGAATGGTTACCAAAACATTTTGATGCATTAGTACAGTGGTCCCTTAATGTATAGTCCAAACTTGAACACTGAGTGCATTTTCTAGAAAAGTTGATCTTCAGCCAGAGATGAATAACAAACATGTTATATAACCCCTTGTGCAATGATTAATGTAATACTTGAATCCAGTATGAAATAATCATGTTATCAGGACAATAGTACGAGAATAGTGGAGAGAAATGAAAACACAAAAATAGTTTCTGAAAGAAGTAGCTGAAACCTCTGAGTAACAAATATATAGAGATGGATTAAAAGGGACAGCCAGAAAAAGTGTTTCCACATTCCTTTTATTCCAGTGGCAATAAAATACCAGAATGTAACAGGAAATCACTTGACCTACACAAATTAAACGGAAAATTTGTAATATCCAGTTCTTATCAAAGGTATAATTCTGGTGTGTGCTCTAACACCATCACAGTAAATGAGCTTTTGAGAATCAGACTGTGTATGGTCAAGTATAGACATGATCTCAGGGGCTCAGATTTACATAAAACTGTAGCATAATGAATCTAACTTTTATTTAAGTTTTATAGAACAAGTATGAAAATAAGTGTCTGGTATTTGACTTATTCATGTAGCAATGGGTGGAGGATTTTTACAATGGTGATCCCTTCATATCTGAAACATGGAAATAATTACTTTTGAATTAAGTTATAATATACGTAAGATGGAATGGCTTGATTTTGACTAATAATTCATATCATACCTTTCTATTTCCATGTATACACAGTATATAGAAAGTTTGTTTCAGCTACATAGAAATTAAAGTTTTTGAAAAGTTTTGACATTTTGATTTCTCTATCTTTAGAGGAAATGTTTTAATTTGAGCAGTTAGAGAGTCATCATTACAAAGTAAACAATCTCAAAAATGTGGATTTCCAGATCTCACATTTGACTCTATACTCACATCTATGATAGTAGGCATTTATTCTGTGTCTACTATTACAGTAAATCACTGACTGGTGCTAGCTGCAGATGCTTAATGAACAGCAGAGTACACTTCTAACCATAAGTAAAATGGAAGCTGTTTGAGCTATAGAAAAACAGTTCAAGAAGGAAGATTGAACGGAAAATAAAGGAATAAATCAAAATGAGATCTAAGTGGCATAAGAATTTTAAAATCGTTCCTGAAATATTGCAAAAGATCAAGAGTAACAAGACAGATTAGGGTATGCTTCTATTCCTGTGCAGGCGTAGGGCTGTTCCTTGCAATAATATTTGTAGTGCCCATATTGGTAACTGACAAAGACAAACCTATATTTCAATTGTACAGTGATTCAACCACATTTCTCTGTGTTTTTAAGGTATTATAAATATTATCTTAATAGACATATTTTGTATATAAAAAACAGTGGTTCTGTCAAAAGGAACCCATTTCTATTTTCAGCTCTCTTTTTAGTCGATTTCCCAAGTTGAATATGTTGTCAGAGAAAGAGTTAGCATATCTTGTATTCCTGTTAGTAAAAGTCAATCTTAAGAAAAGGATGCTTTTGTACAGCTTTTAACTTTTATTATCTGTCCATCATCATGGGTTACTCCTGTTCTGTAATCACCTGTACTGAAGGTCAGACACCAATCCAACACAGTGAGTATGAAAATTTCACCTCAGTCCCTATGAGGTAATCTAAATTATTATCATAAGCAATGCCATTTCTATACCCTTCCCAGGTATTAAAATTAGTGAAACTGGTAACATTTGGGACCTAAATCCAGAATCCCTCATAGTTCACTGACCATTTTATTGTCTTACTAATTAGAATAAGGAAAGGTTGTACATAAGGTGCAGGGTACTAGAAGCTGACGTTTTATGTGACAAAGGTGAAATTTCCTGAGAAAAATAGTCATTCCTGCACTAGAAGGACTTCCTTAAATGGGAGAAAAAAGGAGTCTCTTCATCCACTTGGCATATTGTAACAAGCCACATAGTATCTCACGGCAAAATCATTCTAATATATTGAGAGATAACCTGGGACAGAATGCCAGTAAGATCAAAAAGGCAGAAAACTTGTCTGTTATGGACTTGTTTTCCCTGAGTCCTGGCATACTCCTCATAGTCCCTTTCTGACACCTAATTCATTTTCTTTGCTTCTAACATCCAGGCAAAAGATCTAAAGCATCTAACTGTGCCTTTGTGCTAATGGTCTTAAAGAATGTTTGCTCATGTTACTGCAAGACATATGAAACAGCACCATGGAGGATATCAGGAATCAGTTCTACATGACCACAAGTCAGTGGGGTTTGTAAGATCCTGATATACATCATCAAGAAGTGGCTCCACTTAACACTATTAGCTGTAGTCAACTGCAGTCACCATCCATATGGTTAAATTGTGTGATCCCTCAACATGAATTTAGCTGTTTTGCTATGGGAGGTTCCCGTTTTCTTTGATATGGTATCATTAATACTTTGTGGAGCATATATTTTTAAAAAAAACCTGACCTTCTGTGAACCACTCTTCAAGGTATCTTTTTCTTCAGATGTAGATTAGTCTCTTTTAAAACATATCACTGATGTTTTTCCAAACATTGTTCAAGAAAGTCCTAGTAAATGCTTTCTCATAAATAATTTTTATGTTCTGATTCTCTGACTTCTCAAGGAGTCCAGAAATACAAGTAACATAGAAATGATAAAAGAACATATAGCATATATATACTTTTCTGTATCTTATTAGTAAAAATATATATATAAGGGTATGGATATACTTTTCATATGTATCTTTTAATAAATATGTAAAACTTTAACTACTTGTTATTAACATCTATTTAATAATGACAATATTACTTGTATATATTTTTTTTCCACTTCCTTTTCAGCTCAGGGAGGATACTGAGTTTGAAGCTTTCTGAGCAGCGGATCTGTGGATAAACTGTTCCAAGGGAACCTTTTGAAAGTCTAATATGCACTCAAAAATTTAAAGCAATGGTACTACTGGTATGCTAGTATTTGCAGAATTGGGAGTCTAAGAGATAGAAAAATTCTTGACCAGGAATTGTGGTTTTCTAAGTCAATCAAAATATTTACAGCTTCAGATTTCTAATATTTTTACTGGGGTTTTTGTTTTGGGGGTTTTTTGTGGGTGTGTTTTTTGGTTTGATTTGGTTTGGGTTTTTGTGGCTTTCCATTGTATCTTCAATTAGGTATTCCATGTAAAAATTCATCACTCCTGATCATCAATCTTTCCATATAGTTACTATAACACATTAGAATGGACTTCTTAATCCCCTCTATGTACATATTTGGAAGTCTTTGTTATTATTTACACAGTGTTATCCGTCGCTTCGTTTTTCATTACTTCTGTTTCACCTCTTCATTTTCATTTACACTACTATGCATTTCATTACTTCCAAATTTAACAGCAGTAATTTCTCACACGTATTTTGAGGAAGTAATAACTATAATCTAGAAGTTAAAACAAAAAATATCAGTAAGTAAACTAGAACAAACTGGTGTACTTAGAAACAGGAAAAATAGTTTTATATCAAAATGATTTTGTGCTTTAGTTTTTAGAGAAAATGAAATTTATTATTTTCTTTAAGAATCCCAGATAGTCAGAAAAATACTTCATTGTACTCTTACTCTTTAATATTGTCATGGCATTAATGCCCCAAAGCTGCAACAAGAAATGAAGATTTCTCTGGGCTAGATGACATACAAATATATATGAAAACATAGTTTTGCCCTTTAAGAGCTCAGATTCAGGCCAGATATTGCAAATTTTGAACTTGCTCAATGTTATATTTGCATTAGGTCTTATTCAGCTAGCAAGAGCATTGCACAGGAGAAAACACGCTTGGAAAACAGTGTAAGCATTTGTATATACTATTCAAAGTGCATTTAAATAATGACACTTTGTCATTGCAAATACTTTACATGCTTTTCAAAAACTGTTCAAAAATGGAAACTAGTATTTACTGTTTCCTTTGAAGCCATGAACATAACAAGAATGAATGTACAATTCTAAGTGAAATTAAGGATTCTGAAATAAATGCTGAGGTAACCACCACAAACACCACTATCCTTTTTGCTTCTTTGAATCATGTAGAGTGGCAAAATTCAAGTTTCTCCAAAATGCTAAGAAGTCTTGGCTTTACGTGAGTGGAGTTCTTCCCTTGAACTCTCCTCCTCCATTTCTCATTGCATATTCAGTGGGAAGGCCAGTGAAGAAACACATGAATGACTCTGTTACACAACGTTAAGAAACTCACCTGCAAAGGAATATTGATGTTCCATTCCTTCCTGAAATGAATATTCAAACATCTGATGCTATACATCCACTGGGATAATGACTGAAACCCACATGTCCCTGTTTCATGGTGAGGTGTCTAATTATAATGCTATATAGTGACTTCTTTTACTAGTTAAATGAATATTGAATTAGCCTTGCTTCAGAAAGAATAAAAATAAGCACTCTTCCCACTCTCCCACTGCTTTGGGATATTAGTTTATAATGGAAAATATACATCTGGCAAAAGAGGATTTCTCTAGGCAGATAATCATCTGTTTCTCCAGATGTTTTCTAACCACTGAACTATTTGACTAAAGAAGGAGTGCAGAGAGGCAGAAACAGGGCTTTTCACATTCCTGCATTTATATTCTATATAGAGTTAAATCTAATAGTGGTCCCTGAGAAAACCTATGAGACCAATTCTTGGAAGCAAGAAAGTCAAAACTATGCTCGGATCTAATCAGACCTAGGCAGACCTAGGTGTCTAATGTTTCTCCTTACAGTCAAAATGATGAGATAAATTTTTGTTAGGTGGGCTATAAAGTGGGCAGAAAACTTGCAGGACTTTCATGATTTGTCATACAAAGCTCAATTGCCACCCAGTTACTACAGACATCTGAGTATCTGGGTTAGCACAGTTTTACTTTATTAATTATCCTTGAGGATGGTACACAACGCAGACTCACCAAGTTCATGGATGACATCAAGCTGGGGGGTATGAGTCAGTATCCAGGAGGTCACTTGAACATAAATTACTCTGTATTCCAATTCTGTGAGTCTAACAAAGAATGAAAGATAGTTAGCAGTGTTAAGGTAAGTTTTGACACAATTATTTTTCATTGGCTGCTACTGCATTGAGAAAGCCAGGTACCAATAATAGAGGAATAAAATTATTTTCCCTCTTAATCCATAAATTAGCTAATTTATAAGACATGTAGTACATGTTTACCATGATTAATATAAATTAATACAGCACTCCTATGTATCAAAAAACATGGCCTGACTTATGGTTTAGTTCCATTGTCCAGTGGGATGTCCTACAGATCTAAGCAAATGAGACTTCTCAAAAAAAGCCGTGGAAAGAAAGAACAACTATTCTGCGGATTTGAATGGTGTTTAAGCATGGCTTAATTGCTTGTATTGTTTCAAAATAAAATGTCAAATATTTAAAATTAAATCTTACCATTAATTCCTTCAGATTTCAGTAGGTTAAAAACAACAATGCATTCTACTCCTGACATGTGAATTTTCAGTTCACTGTGTGGAGAAAAACTGGAAGGTGTTTAGAGAATTTGTTACTTGAACAGTTCATCACTGGTAAATGCTCCTTTTTATTTTTCCAGCATTGAAAACTTAAACAATCATAAAACATATTAACTTTCAAATTTGAAGTTCAACTTCGAAGTTCTTCCATGTTCAGGAACTACGTAAACGTTATAGACTTCACCATGTGAAATAGATTTGCAAAAAAATATGTTTGCACTTCTAAGTAGAGAAATTCTTTAAAGATTGGAACTTCAGCATGACTAATATCTAACTCTACATATCAATGAATTATGGTTATCTTTCTTTTGTCAAAAAATATATTGTTCCTATGAACTATTAAATGTAGCTTGTATGGATATTTTGCTCATTTGAATCATTAGTTTATGGTTCTGTGGATCTATTACAGTATCTTTAAACAGAGAGAAATCACTAAACAGATGCTCTGTGCCAAATCTGTTGAAAAAATGTTAACAATTCAGAAACACCTAAAGGCAGCTAATAATCCAAGCATTTTAAACAACCGCAAATAATTCCTTATCTGATTAAATGCAACAGGGGCACTTCTGTAAGATATTCAGCATGCGTAATTTCAAACACCGCAAATCAGCTAAAGCAAAGATATTCTGATGAGCAGAAATACTTTATACATTAGAAGCTTTCTCCACTGTTATCTTTGAAATTCAAATTAATGACTATGGAAAGCTGTGCCGCTGGGGTGCTATGCATCCATCTGACAATACATAGGGTATAGAAATGTAAGCCTTATGAAGAAAATCACAGAAATTAAACCTTCAACGTGTCAACAGAAAAAAATAAATCTAATTAGAACATATGCACCGTTTTATTTCAAAGACGTAATCGGTATTGCTTCTGTGGCTTTACTGAGAGACGGAAACAGATACTACACTTCTATCTTGCTGTTTTGGCAAAGTTCGCTGCTAAATCACACGTATTCTTCAGGCTGTTTTCTGGAGTGCTAGAGCTGTAAAAAGTTGTGGGACCGCATTGGATATATTCCTTAATTTGCACTAAGCTCTATGAAAATGTAATTTTTTTAATAAAATCAACTCAAAAAAACCAACAAAAGCAACAATAAAAAGCCCCAAAACATAGCTGTTGCTTTATTGCTATAGCTATTACAATATTTCAGCCAGTGAACCTCTTCATTTAAAATAAGAAATATTTTTCTTCATACTTAGAATGAAGCCAAACAAGACCCACCACTTGACGAAGGTCAAAATTATTTTTAATTTTCCCTCCATAGGTAGGAGTTCTTCTATACGACAGAACAGTCAGCTCATGCCCTTTGCTGCCTGTACTTGGAGTAATCCGGTGGCTCAGAATCTTTACATGAAATGTGTTTCTTGGCACTTAGATCATTCAGATAAGTTTGGAGAGTCTTTCTAACCATTTTAATGTTTTTGTTAATTTCATTCAAAATTCCGTGCCTTTTGAAATTCTTCTATTTCTGAGAAGAATGTGTTTCTATTATTTTTTTTTTCTTGAAAGAAGTGTTGCAGTGTGATATTGCAAAGCTGTAAGATTCTTCTGTACCAGTAAGCATGACTACAGCACTGATTAATTTCATTACTATCCATAGCTCGATTTCTGGGCATTATTATTGTTCTGAAATTAATACAGATACAGCACCATTGATACTGGAAGAGAATCAATAAAATTTTGCTTAAGATAGAAAGCACATTAAAAGTTTTCCTTAATAATATTTCTGAGAACATATTCTCAGGAAGGAGTTTCAGGATCTTAAAATAATGTAGTTATAACCAACATTATAAATATAGTTCAGCACCATTGCTGATGCTAAAAAAAGGCAAGGATCATAGTAAAAACAAAAAGAACACAAGTTTCTCCCTTGTGTTCAAGAGAAAAGAGAATTTTTAGGTCAGACCATGACCCCAAAAAATGGGTCTGACCCAGAAATGTTCAGACCTGGAAAGTATTAAGGAGGGCTGTCAAAAAACAAGAATCCAATTTTGTGAAAAACGTTAACATCTAAAAAGTTAAACTTAAAAAAAAAAATCATGGAAAATATAAGGGAATGTTTCACCTTATGAAAAGTGTGGCTACATGTCTGACCTGCAAATAGGAAAACTCAGGTTTAAATGGTGTCTTTAGTAGATGTATCTTTCCACCCTTCATTTTGAGAGACCAGGGCTTGTTCAGCACTTACTGAAACTGCCATAGCAATTAACATGAATATTTGTGCATATATTTAGAAGATTTTTCTTCCTGATATATCTTCAAAATATAAGAACATAGAAAAGATGCACAATAAAAAGACAGGTTTTCTTCAGGTTTGGTGAATTCACTACAGAAATACATTAAGGGATAGCATTAGGTGTGCTACCAAATTACGAACTCCTCTTCGCACCAGGTTTTACTCACACTAAACCACAAAAATGTGGTTTGACGCAGATTATTTATTGCTGCAGTCAAAAATGAAGGGTTGGACTGAAAACAAGAACAAACCAGAAGAAGTACCAGTTAATTTCTGCAATCATGGATTTGATTTTCATTTACAGAGAAATTCTTTGCACTATGGTATTAAGGTAATTTATGTGAACCTCTAGACTTGTGTAATGTAAATTATGTCAACCTGAAGACTTCATTTTTAGTTTCAGCATTGTATACAATCGCCATTGTATAAACAATAATCAGGCCCTGTGTGTTATAGATGTAACACGTGTAAATGTCTAAATTACAGGATTACAAAACATGCTGATATTAGTCACTCTACAAGGAAATTTCTTATACCGATAGACTCTTTAAATAGTCCATGAAGACAGAATTGGCTTGTTAATAAAAAACAATCCTACCAAGCAAATGACAAAGATTATATTCACCAACCAGCACCTAATTTTGAAGAGGAGACTCAAGATTGCATCAATTCATTGCAGAGAATACTAATGTTCACACTGTGAGCACTGAAACCACTAATGGCTGAGTAGTACCTATTAATGGTCCGTAAGGAGCTAAATTTTAGTGTCAGGCAGATATGGACTGAATTCGGTGACCTACAGGTCCCCCTTTGCATGATACAGTGAGTTAGATCCTTAACACAGGGATTTAGATTACATCCCATATTTGCAGAAAACAGTGTCCTTTATTCGCTGTGCCCTTCGTGATAACATTTAAAGACTGCAAATGAATCTGAATAGAAAAAGAATTTAAATTATGGAAATTTGGCTTAGTTCAGAGTTTGAGATTTTATCTAAGAGGTTTTGGTGTTTTGAATCTTATGAAGCAATATGTACCAAATGTATCTACAGAGATAAAATACAAACATGAGTGACAAATAGATAAAAAAATATTTTTATCATAATTTTTCATGTGTGCATGTGTACATATTCTTGAAAAATCTTAAGGTTATTCTACTGATTTCAGTTTCTCACTACAGGAATCTTATCTTTTGTGTTTAACTATAACAGATATAGGCACCTAGATGTGTTCAAAACAAGGCATATTTTCTAAATAGAAGTAGAATCAGAGAATTGTAAGAGTTGGAAGGGACCTTAACTACCATCTATTCCAACCCCCCTGCCATGGGCAGGGACACCTGCTGCTAGACCAGGTTGCTCAAAGCCCCATCCCATCTGGCCTTAAAAGTGAGGATGTATCTCACACCCTCACAGTAAAGAATTTCTTCCTAATATCTAATCTAAATCTACCCCTTTTTAGTTTAAAACCATAACCCCTCATCCTATGCCTACACTCCCTGATAAAGAGTCCCTCCCCATCTTTCCTGTGGGCCCCCTTTAGGTACTGGAAGGCTGCTACAAGGTCTCCCCAGAGACTTCTCCAGGTTGAAGACTCTCTCAGCCTGTCTTCATAGGAGAGGTGCTCCAGACCTCTGATCACTTTTGTGGCTCTCCTCTGGACCCACTCCAACAGTTCTATCTCCTTCTTGTGTTGGGGGCACCAGAGCTGGATTAGATACTCCAGGTGAAGTCTCATAAGAGCGGAGCAGGGGGGCAGAATCACCTTCCTTTACCTGTTGGACACATTTCTTTTAATGCAGCCCAGGATGCAGTTGGCTTTCTGGGCTGCAAGCACACATTGCCAGGTCTTGTTGAGCTTTTCGTCAACCAACAACCTCAAGTCTTCTCAGCAGGGCTGCTCTAATGCCATTCTCTGCCAAGCTGCTGGGATTGCCCTGATTTGTGTTGGGATTGCCCAGATCCACATGCAGGACCTTGCACTTGGCTTGGTTGAACGGGCCCACCTCTCAAGCCTGTCCAGGTCCCTCTGGATGGCAACCCTTCCCTCCAGCGTGATGACCCCAACACATAGGTTGGTGTCATTGGCAAACTCGCTGAGGGTGCACTCAATCCC
>VWZL01001794.1:184862-305181 GCA_013396915.1 Stercorarius parasiticus | reverse complement strand
CCCTTCCCTTATCCACCAATGCTGTAAACCCCATCGTAGAAGGCCACCAAATTTGTCAGACACAATTTGCCTTCAGCGAAGCCATTTTGGCTGTCACCGATCACCTCCTCCTTTTCCATGTGCCTTAGCAGAGTTTCCAGGAGTACCTGCTCCATGATCTTGCCGGTCACAGAGGTGAGACTGACTGGCCTGTAGTTCCCTGGGTCTTCCTTTTTTCCCTTTTTGAAAATGGCGGTCATATTTCTCCTTTTTCTGTCAGTGGGAACTTCACTGGACTGACACGACCTCTCAAGATGGATAATGGCTTAGCAATTTCATCCACCAGTTCCTCAGGACCCGCAGATGCATCTCATCAAGTCCCATGGACCTGTGCACCTTCAGGTTCCTTAGGTAGCCTGATCTTCTCGTACAGTAGGTAATTCTTCATTCTCCCAGTCCCTACCTTTTCCTTCTTTGACTTGGTCAGTATGGCTAGAGCACTTGTCCTTGAAAACTGAGGCAAAAAAGTCATTGAGTACTTTAGCCTTCTCCATATCCTGGGTAACTAGGTCTACTGTTTCCTTCCAGAGATGGTCCATGTTTTCCCTTCCCTTCCAGAGATGGTCCACATAGAAGGCAGCAGCCCCTCATTATCTCGCCTGCCTATCCTTTACAAAGAGCCTGTATCCTTCTGTTCCAACACTCCAGTCATAGAAGCCATCCCACCACGTCTGTGTAATGCCAATATGATCATAGCCCTGCAGAGGTGCGCACATCTCTAACTCCTCTTGTTTATTCCCCATGCTACATGTGTTTGCACAGAGGCATTTAAATTGGGCCCCAGTGAAGCTGACATACTGGCTGGAATTTCTTTGTGCTGCACTCCAGGTGCTCTCTGTACCTGCAGAGTACATCTCTTGTTCCTGCATAGTCAGAATACACTAAAGTGAAATGGATTAGGTACTTTTATTTTGCTGCTAATACTCAGAATTATATTTTCATCTTCTGATTACACTTTTTGTGTTAGTAGTCACAGAAGCTCAAAAAATGTATGTATTCTGTTCTACATGAGCAAGCAGCCATGTCACACACTATATCACTACTAGTTGTTTGATTTATATATGCGGATCCCAAATATGCAACAGTAAAGGGAGTCTACTTGCACTTTGATAGGCTTAGTTTTTTAGACTGATAAGGGATGAGATGCAAATTCTAAGACAAGTTTCAAATTTCACCTATAAAGCCAAAATTTTTTCAGTTCCTAAAATAAACTACCCTCTGATAGGATCAACTGTGAGTCACAAGGGACACTATAGCATTCATTTTACCTACTTTGCAAACCATTTAAACGTCTCCACTTGTAAATCTTAATTGAATTTGAACATTAATTGAGGTTCATATTCTGTTCAAGACAGAATGTGAAATGATCAGAAAAAAGACTCTTATAAACAAAAATGAAAAGTGAGGAGGAGTGAAAAGTAGAAATCGGAAAATAAACTAACAACGTTAATTCAAAATAGATGACCTCATCCCTCCAAAAGACTGAAAAAAGTAGCAACAAATGTGGGGAAATAGAGAAGAGTCTCAAGACTGCAATAATGCCCCTGGACCTTAGGTATCTTTGAGCTACAGAAAAATGTCAACCTCAGTTTCACTATGAATATGAGCACCTACCCAGTTCCTGAAACTGTCCATTGAAAGAAATGCTACCATTTTTATGTTCAATGATTTTTATGGGTTTTATCATGCAAAGTGTAAGCAGATCTGTTTGCTCACTGAGCTACTTGTGCTATATTTTCTGTCCTCAAAACTAAAACATTTTGACTTTTAAAAAAATAAACCAGCTCTTCTGTATTTCACTTGAGTATTAATAGTCCATAGTATATGCATGAAAAGATGGAAAGGCCTGGCACCACCTTTATCATCAACTGAGTTTTTGAGTAAAAATTACTTCACTTCTGCGCTTTGAGATTAACCTAATTCAGTGTTTTGACATGTTCTACTGTATTAGGCTCCACAGAATTTAACAGGTGGGGAAATACCCTACTTAGAGACCTTGAACACAGTTAGGGGTCCCGTTGCCATCAACCTATTTGTCCTCAGCCTCATGTGTGCTCACAAGCATGGCTTAAGCACCCAGGAGCCTTGGAGATGAAACCTTACATGCCACAGAAGATTATGAAGATAGAAAGTAGCAGATAATCACAGTGTAAGGAGGTGTAGAAATGTTGAACTGGGTCACTTTGTCGTGGTTGTACCCAGAGGATGGTCTTGAGCTCATTAAGTTTACTAATACAGACATTGCTTCAATTTCTTTTTCATAGAATCATAGAATGGTTCAGGTTGGAAGAGACCTTAAAGATCACCTAGTTCCAACCCCTCTGTCATGGGCAGGGACACCTCCCACAAGCCCAGGCTGCTCAAAGCTTACTACAGATATAGTTTACCTTAGCAACCCAATATAACTCAAGAAAAAGATGTATTGTTCTAAACTGCAGAAGACATGAATGTTTGTCAGCGAAGACTTTGAGGTCTATACATTTCCTAGGTTCTGCATTATTTAATTCTCCATATTATCATTAAGGAAAAAAGAAAGAAAAAGAACAAAGAAAAAAAAAAGCAAGATTATTTCTATCTCCATTTTTCAGTTTTAAAACTGCCGGAAAGAGAAGACTATCATTTCCCAGCTCCAGCTACTTTACAGAGCTCATCATCTACTCATTCAAATGATACCAGAGATTGTCACAACTCCATCACAGATAAGTTATTTTGCCAGTAACTGTAACATACAACTCATGACGATAGACAAAGTTAGCAAGAAGATGGTAATGTCATGATTATTGACAAATAACCATCAATTAATACCTCTTCTGACTGCTAATAGCAAAAGGCAAGATTGGCAAGATAAATCTAGGAGTTTATGCTAACTGTATCTCATTTGACTTTTCAGTTTTAGAAGGTGCTGCCTTTCAGGAAGACATGATTGTTTCAGTCAGTCAGCATTTTGAGAGCAAGGTGCATCATTTTTCTTTAGCACAATTGCACATCTTCTACTGTCTGGACAGCTTTCTCCACCACCTTCCTGAGGAATCAAGCAGAAAGGCAGGGGAATGACCACACTCCTACCTCTTAATTCCAACTTGTCAGAAGCCTAAGCGTCTGTGGATTCTTATGGATTTCTTCCCCTTACATTATCACAGACAATTTTATTACAGGCAGTCCAATATTTTAACACATGCAAGCTAGCAATAATGACTGTGCTATGCATAAGGTAATAAATAATTATATTTCTCTTGAAATGCCAAACGGCTCTTCCAATGACATTTTGGAGGATCAGGCTGAGGTAATACAAATTTATACCATATTTATTCTTTCTCTACAGATCCAAATGAAACAATTTTTGTTCCACATTGCTTATTGCACAGATATTTGAAAACCTGTATGTTTCAGTTAATCCCTCTATTTGTATCTAATGTTGTAAGGTTATCTAATGGTAAAACACATTGTAGTTTTTTTCTGTTGTATAATTTCTTGGTTTTGTGGTATTTTTCTCCTACTCCTGGAATGGTCTCCCTTTTCATGTTTACTAAAATGAACTTGGCCTTTTCTTCGCATCTTTCTGTAATATTCACTTATACTTTACATTTTGTTCAGCATTTGATAATAGCTGGGGAGAGGAAAAGTTGGTTTTATTAAGACTTCCAAGATGCAGAAAACGGTGTTCGCCACGAACTTCTATTTCTCTCATTGTACTTATCATATGTATCTGTTCCTAACAGACTTTATAAACGCACCAAATTTATAAATTTGTTTTTCTTTTTCTGCTTCAGTGATGACACTTAAGTTTGAATCTATACTCAACACAGTCCTTTTGTCATCCCTATTGTGCAAAAAGAATGGGGTAATGGAATACTGAACCTGAGTAGTTTCAATTAGCCCACAGACTGTGATCTGATCTTCATTAGATATAAATCAGCTGATTTCAATGGTGCTATGCAGTTTATACCAACTAAGGTTATGGGCCTTGTTTTCCATTGTGTTTGCAAAGACGTCAAACTTTAGTGTTACATAAGAACATGGAAGTTAAAGTACATGTACAAAAACATAACATACTATCCTGGAAAGCTTAGCTTCCAGAATGAGAAAACAGACAATGGAAGGGAAAGGAGAGACATAGATGGGAAAAGATTTCCCCATAATCATATAACTGTGGAAAGCCTACTTTGCTGAACTCCCACAATATATCCATCAGACAACATCCCTTCCTAATAAATAATAGTGTATATAAAGCAATTTCTAATATTTATTTTTACTTTCTCTGTCTTCTATATGCATTTGAAATTACAGGTTAAAAAATATTTACAATTACATAGATCAAGGAAAAACATGCTTTCATGTAAATAATTCCAGAATGCTGAAAGATACAAATTCTACTCAAAAAGATTCTGAACAGTCAATAATCCAAAGAGTCAATAATCATTTTAGAAGAACATACATGGTACTTTTCATAAAAGGCAGGATTTAACTATGACTATAAGCACACTAAGGAGAGAAGGAACAATGACGATAGCGAACTGTACTCTTTAATATTCCCAGAACATAATTATTTGTATGCACACAAACTCATGTCATGCCTACTGTAACTGGACAAAAATCCTCACTTAGTCATAAATTCTGAGCCGATTAAGGAACCCATAAAGTTTGGGCTCTTGCTAGCATTAAACATGGCTGTAAGAAAGCAGTAGTTTGCAATGCCCAAGCTGCCTTTAGCCATGATGTCTGAGGACTAACATCTACAGCAGGTTAGAAAATCTTTCACAGAAGGCTGATCCAAAAAGAATCTGAGCTTGTCCTGATCATCAGATCATAAAAAGACAGGACTGAGGAGTAACTTTAGCCTGCATTGAGCATCAAATCATTATGAAGTAAGGTGGAGAGAAAGCTGAAGAGAATATCTGAATTATGAGATAAAATTAGAGAAGCAATTTCTATGGATGACATTAAATAATTAAATAAATATTTCTCCTCCAGTATGTGAAGAAAGTTAATTTTTAAAAATATCTAGATCTGATGTACAAGAAAGAATCAATTACATATATGGCTTAAATTCTGTGCAAGAGGGGTGCTAATAATGTGGAAACACAAAATTTAGAAACATTTAATGGGAAATAATGTTCTCATATAAAAATTTTTATCATACATAAACACATACTCCTATACATTACTTAATGACCAACAGGAGGAACTGTTCATTAAATAAATGTCACTGACATGAAGGGCAAGTACAAAGCATTACTGTGACCATGCACATGTATTCTATACAGTAATACCCTTTTCTCAATAGCAGCTATTTCCACTGCGGTAGATGCCTTTGTTTCTATAAAATGCCCAGAACATATTTCTATGTGTCTGTGACATGGTAATTTAGAATATATTCTATGGTTCTTATATAATTCTTATTTATCTAAATAGTAGAAATCTCATAAATATATTTACTCAGCTTTTCATTGCAAACATCTGAGCTAGTTTTCACGCAGCTTGTTCAAGCACCATGTCAGTGCAGTCCAAGTGTCATGGCAGTGCCGGAATCCAGCTTCCTGGGATCGCCTTTTTTGCTGCTTGGCGTCCTGTGCTTCCATATTTACACTGATAGCTGTACCTGAGAGATCTAATTTACAGCTGGTTCAGTCCACAGAATCTGCAGTCATTTTCACAACTTCTGTGTAGACAATACCCTCAGAGATACTTCTTAATTTAGGCAGTATACAATGTATGCTGAACTCAAGTATTCACAATCACCTATTCCCCCAGTAATACAGCAATGTAGTTCTAAAAAACAATTTATTACAACCTTAGGGAAGTAAAAACATAGGCAAGTTAAAATTCAGCAAACCTATTGCTGTGGCCCAGTCTTATGGAATGTAACTGTGCTTTGGGGATTGTGAAGTATTCTTCGCGCATTCATTCACCTTTGATTGCAATGGTTTTCAGGAGAAATCCATTCTTTCATCCCCGAACCCGCTGTACTAATAAGCAGATTACCATCTGAAAAAAAAAAAAATAAAAAAAAAAAAATGCTTCAAAACACTACGTAGCTAAAACCCAGACATCTCCACATGATAGTGTGATATAATTTGAAATGGAAGTAGAGCTAAAAGAAAAATATGCACCTCTTGCATTCATCAATAAACTTTACTATGTAAAACAGTTTGTATATATAATAATTATATTAGCTTATGAAGAAAGACATCTTTCTTAAAAGGTGATTAAATTAGGACATTTAATGGAAAGACACTGAAACAATTTCCATATTGCTGATATTTCTAGTAAAAACATGTACTGTATACTTACCTTCCAGAGTAGACTTCTTGTCTCCACTATGTTCTATGCTGAAAGTTCAAAAAGGTCAGTTTATCTTTGTCCTTTGTCACAACTTCTTATGCAGTCCCAGCCTACTCACTGGCACGGTGGAGTGAGAAGTAGAAAAGGCCTTGATGCTATGTAAGCACAGCTCAGCAATAGGTAAAACATAAGTGTTTCTTTTCAACACTGTTTTGGTCACAAATCCAAAAAATAGCACCATGTGAGCTACTATGAAGAAAATTAACTCTTTTCCAGCCAAAACCAGTACACATACACTTATTGTAAGTCCATATCTATACCCAGAAAACATTTTAGCCTTGCCCAAATAATTATTCCTGAAAACCATAGGTTCCATATGGAATTCTATATACTTTACCTTGATTTTTAGCAAGATGTAAGCATAAAATTATATGGCTTAAAATCTTTGAGTTCAATTGAAGAGTGTAATAGGCTCTTTATGTCTTTAATGGTTGTGGTGGGTTGACCTTGACCAGATGTCATATGTCCACCCAGCCACCCTCTCACTCCCTCTCTTCAACAGAATAATGGGAGAAAATAAGATGGAAAACCTCATGTGTTGAGAAAAAGACAGGGAGATAATTTAGCAGCTACCATCATGGGCAAACAGACTTGACTTGGGAAATATTAATTTAATTTATTGTTACTTAGATAGAATTGGATAGTGAGAAACAATGACAAATTTAAACAACACTTCCTCCACATCCTCCTTCCTTCCCAGGATCATTTTATTCCTTTGTTCCTTTCTCCTCTGTCATTTAACCCCTGGCTCCAAACTGGGCAGGGGGATGGGGAATGGTGGGTTATGGTCAGTCCATAATAGTTCCTCTTCAACACCACTCCTTCATCCTCACACTTTCCCCCTGCTCCAGTGCGAGTCCTCCAAGGGCTGCAGTTCTGCCAGGAGCCTGCTCCAGCATTGGCTTTCAGTGGGCTGCAGCTTCCTTCCAGGTACATCCACCTGATCTGGCATGGGGTCCTCCATGGGCTGCAGGGTGGATATCTGCTCCACCATGATCTTCCATGGGGTGCAGGGTGACAATTTCCTTCACCCCGGTCTTGCCCATGGGCTATAGAGGAATCTCTGCTCTGATGCCTGAAGCACCTCCTTCCCCTTCTTATTCTCTGACCTTGGGCTCCGAACAGGGCTGTTTCTCTTGCATTTTTCTCACGCTCTCACAGCGGCTTTCTTAAAGATGTCATCACAGAGGCATCACAAGCATTGCTGATGGGCTTAGCTGTGTCCTGCAGTAGGTCTGTTGCATCTGGCTGGAACCAGCTGGAACCAGCTGTGCCTGGCATGGGGCAGCCCCTGGCCTCTTCTCACAGAGGCCATCCCTGCAGCTCTGCCACTGCCAACACGTAGGCACAAAACCCCAATACCACGGTGGAGGACAAAGACCACAGTCCAGCAACAGAAGCTATCAAAGCGTTCTGACTACTTCAGAAGGCTCAGAGCTGCTGCAGCTTTCCTTGTTTCTATCAGTTTGCTATTTAGGCTAAAATACAGGTAGCCTAGAAAAGGGATAAACAGTACAGTTATTCAGCTTCTCAGGTAAGTTTCAATTTGAGCCACTCAAATAGTCGTAGATGAGGGAAAGTGTCTGAGCATTAAAATATAAACAGTGTTTTCTTAATCCCTGAATTCAGCAGTACACAATAAACTTTATCTGTGTAGAAAATTGTTTTTTGACAAGTCTTGCATTTCTGATGGTTTGATATCAAATCTAATTGATCTCAGAAGCAGCATATCAGTTCTCTGTGAAGGCTTGTCTCCATCACTTATTATTTTTTAGCTCATGGGAGTTATGTCTGTTAAAACAAGGAAAGTGTTGTGATTATTTTTTTTTTTAAAAAACAGAAGGGATTTTATTTTTTCTTTCTCACTTGTAAAGCTATATTTCTCTCTTCACTCACTTGAAAATGACTCTAACTTTTTTTTCTTTGACATTCTTCACCTGAAGTTCATCTTCCTATGAGCTACATGTTGGAAGATTTCAGCACACAAAATAAGCTCATACCATCAACAGAATTAGAAAAGAAACTATTGTGAGGGCTGAGCAGGAGGCTGTAATGGTAATGTCAGATTGCACAGAGTTCACTCAACATTCTTTCCTTATAATAAGAACTAAACTGGACTACACAGAAAGAACAAAAACGTTTCTTTCAGTTCAGTTCACAAAATTTTCATTATAATGCAAGCATGCCTGATTTATATTTAATCAGCCGAATTTAATTCTTTCAATCAGGACTCAGTGAGATGACTGGAGGTTTTAAACAAGCTTATGCTTCTTAAATAAAACTAAAAGATACTAGGTAATGGTTTTTGCTAATACCAGTTTTTAACATATATTTCAGTTATTCACAGGAACATTTATTATCCATCATAATGGATGATATTCAATGCAAGTTTGACACATTCAGGCATTTAAATGTCTGTTTCAGATATGAGCAATTCAGTTCAGTTGCCTAGTAAAGGTGTTTAGCATAATTTGGGATTGTATGTGACAGGATCTACAGGAGACCTGTGCCCTTCTGGGCTGACAGCTGAAGTCTAGTACTTCCAATGAAAGTAGATGCCTACCTTTTATCAACAAAGTCTGAATCTAAATAGGAATCAGAGCTTAGAGCGAGTCAGTCAGTTCTCTAAAGGCAGAGTTCATGTCAGTTGCTTAAATACAAAATGCCATGATAACAGCAGCAGAGTATTCAAGTCACCTGTAGATATAAGTCAAATATGATACAAGAAATAGAGGAGATGCCTAACATTTTGGACCAACAGTTAGAGGCCAGATAAGAATAGCTTATGACAGTTTAAATAATGCTACATGTGTATGTGTGATAAATTGAATCATCCCATGCAAAGCAATTAAGTTCATTTTAAAATACACATTACCTCCTTAGTTGTTTCAAATTCCACCCTTAATTAACCACACTGAGAAACACTGTATTTAGCATTGGGATCATCTCAGGAAATATTTTCAGTCCCTTCATAAGTTGTTTCTTCAAGGATATGGGCAAGGCATCCCTACACAAAGGTCATATAAACTATTCCAGCTGACAATGCCACTTTAAAGTATACTTTGAGTGACATACAACATCACCTACGGTGAGATTTTATCAGTAACTGCAGAATGTATCATTAGATCCATTTCTATTATAGATAAGCTAAACTATGTTAAAATAAAATTTGATCAGCTCTTACAGGTTGCTGAGGGGGAGTCCAGGTTCTTGAGTTGTTTTCCAGGCCACAATGCTGTTTCTTAGTGCTGCGCTATTCCTTGCTGAGGTTAGAATTGGATATTCTTTTCCAATGCTTTCTTCTCTCTGTACTCCTACAGTCATTCTTTATAAGCTCTTAGGTGTCATGCAGAACTAATTTCTCACACCATAGTTTATGAGGTGCAGGAAATCTTTCATTAATAACCTACATTACCAACTAGGCCGTTGATTCTAGCAAAAATTTAGATGGCCAGTACATATCTCAGTCTTCAGCCAAATCCCCCTCAGTTCATATAACCTTTTCAAACTGCCTTGAGGATTTTTTGTTGGTTATTTTGTTTGTTTCATTGGTTGCTTAACTTAGGATAGCTTTCCTATCAAAACTTAGCAAGACATTCTCCTTTTCAAAATATAGAAAATACGTTATGTAGGCTGTTTCAAAGGCAATATTTGGATATAATATTTAAAGGAAACAGTGCTTGGATTATTTTGTCAGTTTTACAGGAAAATTTTCACTATGGTTCTTTTCATATTAAAAGTACTTTCAATATCAAACTCACATTTCCTAAACTAACCTGCAGCAGGGGTTGGCATTTATCTTTTTGTCTATCATTTAAGTTTTTTTATATATGTCTAAAGGTGTTTCATAGCTCCTTGAAAAATAAGAAGAGAAGGCATCCGGTCACTCACATTTTATTTTCCATTTTTCTTGTTTCTGACTATTCAGCACCACAGGAATTTTGCATGAGAATATAACCTCCATTTTTAAAAGTTCCTCTGCTCCTGTTCTTCATCATTGCATCAAATAACAGTCTGTTTGTGGCTTTCTTGTTGGTCATAAGAGAAAATGACAGGAACTACATTTGAAAGTAGCCTGATGTAATTATTAGCACAACCCAATGTGGAAAGCTCAATAGATTTGGACTGTATAATTATAGTCTCAATGTCATATGGTGATATGACTTCTAAGTTATGAGAGGATGTAGGAAAGGAAATAATTCCTAAAGACCATTGAATAGTTATTTGAATATCTGAACTCACAAAAAAAAGGAAATAACACGGCAAATGGTAGAGGTTGTATATGCATCTGAGAGTCACTATCCTAAAAATGTTAGAAATTATAGCTGTGATCTTCTGACTCTTAGAAGGTAAAGATGTGGCAGAAGAGATTTTATGAAAAGTGTGTGTGCTGTTTTATATCTTACTGATACTAACTGATGAATCACAAGATAAAGGAGAGTGAAAGTAATGAGTTATAGCAATAAGCATGGTATGACAAGCAAGTATGCTCACTGGGGAAAGAAATCTCTCTCTGTAGAGATTGTTGAATCTGTAGTTGCAGGACAGGGTAATCTGAATCAACCCCTTACCTTCCTGCAACAGATGAAATGTTGGTAAGAGATGCCAGAAGTTACCCTCAAATGATCAGCACTGGGTGGGTATACACTACACATTGTCATTGCACTAAGAACTGTTGTTCTAGCATAATAACACAAGCAGGTGAGTGAAATAAATAGACAGGTTTGAGAAAACACAAATGAGGTAACAGAAATTTGATGGGATCTCTGCTTTGGCATACATCTGGATGGGTGAACACTAAGTTTCTCATTGGAAAAGTAAGCCAAAAACCAATAAAGGGAAAGAAAAAAGAAGTTCTGAAAGGCTAGGGAAGTTCACCTTGGAATGGGAGTAATCTTTATTGTTTTTAAAGTACTTATTTTTTCATCATAATATCTAGAGTTATAAATCATGAAATTCCAAAACTGAGTCTGTTTTTACTTATTTTTGGTAAGAAGGAACTTGTGAAATGGGCAGATTTGTGTTGGAGAATCATCCCTTGAAAACATTTGAAACAACGGTCTTTTTTTCCACAGTTAAAATCTGTGAAAAATTGAGGTGGGGAGGGAGACTAGATAGCTATATTTTTTTAATTTTTAATTGACCATGTTGAAAAAAACAATACTCCTATTTATCTCATATATACTCAGAGATAGGTGTACAAGATATATTAGCAGGTAAATAAAAATTATGTGAACTCAATTGCTCAAATAATGTAATTTTTTTTAAAGTATGTTCTGAAATAGATGATACAGGAGAGAAGATGGTACCTTAAGATTTAGATAGAGTACTGTCTAGAGAACCACTGCTTCTCTTCAAAGCTGTTACTGCTTTAGTAAATTGAGTGCCAAAAAATGGAACAACACAGAAGAAAATCAGCCTTCAGAAAGTAAGTAAACTAGCTGCTAATTCAGGAAAGTGAATGGGAGTTAACGGAATTATGGTAAAGGATTTATATCCCTGATATGAATGCAGCATGATCTTAAGTGTGAATAAAAGAAATCCCAGGATATCAGGGCTGACAACGTTTAATCCTTAGGCTTCTCTTCTAAAGAATTTAAAAATTCCACTGCTTTTGTGGTGTCTCAGGTAAATCAATCAAGAAGAAAGAACAAGTGATATTCAGTCTTCTGATAGATGGTAAGAAATGATAAAGAACATTTATTTTTGAACTATGATCTCTGTACTGGCTCTGTAGTGTTCATTCAGGGATGTTCCCTATTTAATCTATGAAAAAATGATATCAGTGGGACAGACTCCAGAGAGCCTGTGAGTTTCCAATCTGTTAGTCCACAACAGCTAGTGTAGAGGCACTCAGTTTGATGTACAGGCACTGGTGCAAAATAGCAGAAGGAAGCACAAATGCCTCAGTGTTTTCTTTTGGATTGTGCAGGAAGCCTGCCCAATAACCTACACTCTATGAACCACAGCTCTGTGTTCCACTCTAATTAAAAAACAGCAAAATCAGGTAGTCGGATGGAGGAATGAGGCTGAAACATATGTTAATGTTCATCAAGGGCAAGTCTATTTTTACAGCCTCTTTACAGCTTTCTTTTTCCTTCTCATTTTTTAATTATGCATGTATCATGAAGAATAATGCTTGTAAAGTTCCATGGTGCCATAAAAGCTGAAGTGAAAATGACACAGAGAAACATATTGTCAAACTGTAAACAGCCAATATTCTCAGAATATGTCTTCTGAAGAAGTAAATTCAAGGAAGAGACACCAGTTTGTGCTATCTGTATATCTGACCCATAGACTTTAGAAGAAATGGAGCAGAGAAGTCAGAAGAAATGAAGACAGGACCTCATTTTTGTAGAAACCATTTATGGTTCAATTTAAGAAAAATGAATTCTAAAGAGACTTGACTATTTGCAAGAATGGTAGTTTAAGTGACAGAAATCTTTGATAACAACACATACCATACCACCTACTAAGAACCTAACAAGAAATCAGTATTCTTGCTGCATTTTAAAGTATTATTTTGTACCTACCTGTCATGGTGTGGGGACACTACCCTAAATATAATTTTTCCTTTTTGAATGTTTCACGTTATTCTTTGATCTTGATGTACTGAATTCCCAAAGTCAAGCATGGACAGCTTGTTTCTTTGATCTTTATCCATCTATAGAGTCACAAGCTAATATTTCATAAAACCAACAACCTGTATTTTACAAATTAATTCATAAAGTCAGAATCCTGTGTCTAAGTGACTGAGTAAAGAGATCAGCATTTCATATTGTCAAAGGTGCTGACTTTATTGATTCAATTGGTTGATCTGTCCCTGTACAATGAAAGTAAAAAGAATGTCCTGCTATGTTATTATAGTTATTCAAGTTTTGATTTTGAGAGTGAAGGGTAGTGAGACAGGTCAATTCTACATACTGCTTAACACACTCTGGAAACTGCATACAATCTACAGGGCTGAGGAGCAGATACAGAATCACAAGAAGATAGAAAAAAAAAGAAGTATTTGTATAATTGTTGAGATTTCATGTCAATTTTAGAGGTCATTTTAGCATTCTCATTACTCACCAATTTTATCCCAATCAAGTAAATGCTTCATATTTTAATAAATTCTTGTACCTGTATTTTATAGTATGTTTGAACTACGTTAATTTGCAAAGACATAGGCTATTCATTTCATCTAGTCTATTTGGAATAAGTAAAATTTAATTTCTATAAAACAGATCTTTGATAATGAGATTCTCCTCTACATGTCTTTTGGTTTCCCTGTGGTCCTGTAGTGCCTGACAAGGATATTTTCTGCTTTAATTGCACTTAGTTAAATATTCCCTGAAGAGTTGCTATATATAGCAAAGTCATTTAAACCATTGTCAACCATTGGAAATAAACACTTTCAGAAGGCATAATTTCCACCATTCTCATCAAAGAATTGAGAGAAGGCTCAATGTGGGATGGAAAACTAAACTTCATGGTTGTTTTCACAGTCTCCAGAACTGTAATTTATAAAACATATCTGAAGGTTAACAGAATAAATAAATATATCCATAAGGAAAGTTTATCTTACTATTGTATTTGTATTCTGCCTCACATTCTTATAGGATAGGAATGACCAAATCTGCTCGAGGATCATATTGTACCTATTGAAAAACACAGAATCATAGAATTGTTAGAGTTGGAAGGGACCTTAAAGTCCTAGTTCCAGGCCCCCTGCCACGAGCAGGGACAGCTTCCACCAGACTAGGTTGCTCAAGGTCCCATCCAACCTGGCCTTTTGTCACATTTTTTTTATCTCTGAGAATACATTTTTTGAGTGTGAAAGATAAGGTAGAGAAGAATGAGTATGAAGCGTCAGTCTTGTGTAATAAAGTAAGAATCTAAAAGTGAAAAAAACCCCAAAGTTATGAAAATTTATTAATAAAATATGTCATAGCACTAATTCATTTTTTTATTAAAATGTGTTGCAGTTAATGTTAAGGAGTAATCCCAACTGATGACTAGTCTTTGCTTTTTCTCTGTTTCCAGTGAATGTTGTCTTTTTGCCTTGTTTCTCCTTATCTCCCCATCCATTTCATAATGTCAGCTTCTCTATACTGATACATTTTCTTTTCATAAAATAGCTAAAAGTAGTTAGTGACTCTAGAATGGAGAACGCTGTATGCATTTCTCTTTAATGTATAAACACAAACAATATCCTTAAAAATCAATGGAACAAAACCCTAAGAGACACATAGAAAAAAGGAAATTTATTAACATAAAATAAATTGTAGGCATTAGGGCTTTGTGCTAGGGAAAATTCTGTTTTAACCTGATTTCAGCCTTCAATATTTTTCCAATATTAACTTTTGCCCTCGTTTGTACTCATTCCCAGACTCTTGGGTTTGATTTTGCTGAATCCTTATCTCCTAGTTTCACCTGAGAAAGAGTTAATTTTCTTTCTAGTAATTGACATGAAATGAATGTCAACAATGTGTATTTTTTTGGTTGTTACTCGGTGATGTTTATGCTTTTCAAGGACTCTCTTCAGATTCCCATAGGAGCTCAGAAGGAGCATAGACAGAACAACAGAACAATGTAATGGCCAATAGAATATTCTGTACCGTAGAAGTCATGTTCAGTATATAAATGGGGGTTGGCCAGGGGGGGAATCTGCCATCAATACTATAACCAGTGCTAATTCACTGAGTGGTGAGGGTGACTTGTGTCATTATTATTATTATTGTTATTATTATTATTTTCCTTTTCTGTTATTGTTCTATTAAACTGTCTTTGTCTCAACCCATGAGGTATTTTTTTCCTTTTTCTTTTCCTTCCTCTTCTCCCCAACCTTGACTAAACTTCTCCTTTTGGGGGAAAGGGGGGGTGAGTGAGTGGCTGCATGGTTCTAGTTGCCGTCTGGGATTAAACCATGACCTTTTGGTACAATATTGCCTGACAATGATGACTTACAGAGGTCAGCTGTTTAAAAACCAAATACTTTTCTATCTGCTTCAAATTTCCTACCTTCTGATACAATTGAACAACACAAGTTCTTGTATAATGAAACATTGTGAACAATGGTACTCCATCTTTTTCACCTACACCATTCACTAAACTGTGTACTGATGCCTGTTTTTTCTTGTTTACCCGCAATTATAGCCTTTCCAGCATCACTGCAATCTTTGGCTATCAATTCAAACAGAAGATCCCAACATTGCAGTCATCGGGGTTTTGTATATGTTCTCCTTATTTACAGCAAGCAAAAAATTGCAAGTGAATTCACACATCAACTAAAAAGAGGCAGAAAGCAATCAATATATTTATCCATGCTGCTGTATGAACAGATATATAAGAGTCGCAGCTGTCAGAGGAAAATAGAATAGATAGAATGAAATCTGGCCAGGGATGTCAAGGGTGACAAGAAAAGATGCTACAGGTGTAACAGTGATAAAAATAAGACTAGGAAAAATGTGGACCCTCTCTGGAATGAAACAGTAGACCTAGTTACCCAGGATATGGAGAAGGCTAAAGTACTCAATGACTTTTTTGCCTCAGTTTTCAAGGACAAGTGCTCTAGCCACACTGACCAAGTCAAAGAAGGAAAAGGTAGGGACTGGGAGAATGAAAAGCCACCCACTGTAAGAGAAGACCAGGTTTAAGGCCATCTGAGGAACCTATGGTGTACAAGTCCACGGGACATAATGAGATGCAGCACCAGGTCCTGAGGGAACTGACAGATGAAGTTGCTAAGTCATTATCCATCAAATTTGAGAAGTCATAACAGTCTGCTGAAGTTCCCACTGACTGGAAAAGGGGAAACATAACCGCCATTTTCAAAAAGGGAAAAAAGGAAGACCCAGGGAACTACAGGCCAGTCAGTCTCACCTCTGTGACCGGCAAGATCATGGAGCAGGTACTCCTGGAAACTCTGCTAAGGCACATGGAAAAGGAGGAGGTGATCGGTGACAGCCAAAATGGCTTCGCTGAAGGCAAATTGTGTCTGACAAATTTGGTGGCCTTCTACGATGGGGTTTACAGCATTGGTGGATAAGGGAAGGGCAACTGACATCATCTATCTGGACTTGTGCAAAGGACATAATTCAAGTCAGCCTAATAAAACTGTCTAAATGAAGTCATAGTAATTGTCACCTAAACATCAGCTCATTTTAGATAAGCTTTTCTTGCTTGATTATTTTAAATAAACTTATATTGACTAGAGAGGAGAGTGGGGAGAAGACTGGTTTGATTTCTGTGACCCCTCGTTTTCACTATTCTTAATAATCACCTGAAATTTTCAGCATCCTATAGTAATTTATCATGGATTACTCAAGGAATAAGGGACATCCTTACTGTGCTGGGATTTACGTATATCTAAAAGAGAGATAGATCCTGAATAAACTGTGGCTGAGTCAGTTCAAGAAGTTAGGAATATTTCACAATAGCGTTATATTAGAATCATCATAGATCTATAGCCTGTTGCTTTCACAGCTCAATAACATCAGGATTTGACATTTACAGAATTCTGTGAAGTATGTTTGAATGTTACAATTTTTTCTTGCACCAGTTTCTTTATTCTGGCAATCCATTGCTCGTTAGTTTCTTTTTTGAGGCTTTACTTAGAAATAGAAGTCTAAGCATTCTTTAAAAATTAGTGTCAGCCTCTAACAGCATTTAAATGCTAAATGCTGTTAGTTTCAGCAATTGAAAATAGTCCCAATGAACATGTGGATAATGACAGTCACAAGACAGTCCTATCTGCAAGAGCTGAATTTTTATTCGCCTTGCCAAAGGCAAGTGTAGACTGGTAGCTTTTCTACTCAAGTGCAGGTGTTTTCCCCTCTGCCCATGGCTGCTCTGCATGACAGACAGACCAATAACACAAAAAAGCAAATTTTGAACTTAGAATTTGGGATTGTTTGGTGAAGATTTCTGAACAGGAAAAGCAGGTTTTTTACGTGATTTTGACTATCTGCAACTGCTTTATTATTTTGTTTAAGGATTTTAAGTCAGGAATAATATTATGTCGCAATCCAGACTCAAAAGAGGGTCTTGCCAAACACTGAGGGACTGTTGTGCAAGTCATTTGCTCAAATCAAGATGTATGCCATCTGGCAAGTGTCTTGTACATGTCATTGGGGATGACCATCAAAATAAAGACTTTTTTTTGAGCAAGGAAATGCTATACCTATTCATAAGTCTTAACCATTTGAAATTCAGAGGTGTCATGTTTCAGACACTTTATTGTATCTTGTCATTTGCATCAGCCCAAAATCTGGGATCTCATCCCAAGGACAATTTACAAAAAGTGTTTTATTTAATACATGTTAAAGAAGTTGTGACTAATCTAGTAATACTTCTGTGGGTCAGAGCCTTCTTAGGGATTTTTTCTGCATTTTTAGTGTCTGGTGTCTGCAACTTTTTTTTTCACCTGTCCCCGGTGCCAGTGGAGAAGATTTTCTTTTCCATCTTATCTATCAGCTCTGATAGACAGTTGGAAATATTATAAGCAAAGATCTCATTGGAACTCTTCTGTTATGGACTGACCCCATGGGGTAAAAACACGAGTTAACAATTCTGAATGAAAGATCCAAAACTTTAAATGTGATTTTCCAGCTATTATTTGTTCTTTAATGAACTATCAAGTGAGAGGAAAATTTGGATAATTCATTAATTATAATCTTCAGTAGAATATTGTGACTCCAGTGAAATGTCTTGTTAGCTCACATTCCCATTTCTTTAACATTCTACCACTAAACTTCTCTGGTATCTAAGTTACCTAGGCCCTCTGAATACACAAACTTCTTTGTTGTGCATCGAAAGAGCTGAATATGAGTCAGGCAGGACTGGGAGAAAATGAAACTATTTTGATTCTATTTTCTAAATTTTCTCTTTCTTTCTTTTTCCTGTACCCTCTCTCTTACGCACACAAGTTCAAAAAGAAATTTCTTCTCCCTTGCCTTCCTTCCTTATGCTAGGTTTTGTTCGTTTGCATGTATGTTTTTCCTGTATGCATAACAGACTCTATGAGTTTCCATGAAAACATAGTTAAGACATATTGAAGTCAAGGGCCCTAAATTTCTGTCTCTGTCAGAAACTTTCTATGTGTCCTTGGCTGAACCAATATTGCTGTTTCCTGTTTTGCCCTAATATGTTTGTCACAGTATTTTTTGTTGACCCACCTGTTTTGTTTTATTCTGCTGGTAACAGTTTAAGTGCAAACATAGATCAGTAAACATCTTGTTTAATACCAATGAAGAGGAAAGCAAGAGCGACACTTAAAACTTGATCCCACATATTAGGTTTGCCTTATCAGCATCCTGCATGGAAAAGCTATAAGAAACATTGCAGGTCTCATTTCACACTAAGAAAAGGATTGAATACCAACTACATAGGATCATTATATACAATCATTCTTTTATACTTTTATTTTGGCAGAGATAAGTGAGGCTTTGGCCTTCTCACAGTAGCTTAAGAAAAGTCAGGAGCAACCTATTTCAGTGTGAGAAATCTACTTTGGGTACCTTCCTCTGAAATCCAATAGCCAACAAACCCTATTGCATTGAGCATCGTCGAGTTTCGTCTGAAGCATGGACTTTACACAAGCTGCAAACGGTTCCCTCTTAAGTCTGAAATCTCTGGTGTTATCACTTGATAAAGCTTGTTTTAAATGAAGATGACTTTTTTCCTAAGACTTGAAGATCTGACCATATAAATCCCCCTATTTATTTCTGAAGTTAAAAGTTATTGCTAGTTAAAGGTATTCTGAAGTTAAAGGTATTGCTAGTTTGCGTATGCTTTGCTGCATATATTATACAGAGGTTAGTTATAGTTACTGTTCTGAAATTAGGATGGCAAATGATATAAGAATATATTATAAATAGTAGCAATAAATAAAAGAAAATGAAAGAATGATTTATCCTTTTCTAGCAGGTTGCAGTTGAATATAAATGTACAGTGTGTGAGTTTGCTGGTTTAACCATAAATGTGACAATCAGATTACTAAATATTCCTTGGCTGAAACTGAAAATAAAAAGCAAAAATGTCATTAAAAAAGCCAAAAAAATGTTTACAAAGTGACACTGTTGAATTTATGGAGCACTGTGGTCCTCCCTGATATGGTCCACATCTTACACCCACATGTGCCATTTCACGCTGCTTACATATAAAAAGCATCCCCACTGTAAACACTGCACTTTCTAACTTTGCTCATACATGAAGTCTAAAGCAAAAGCCATTGAAGCCCATTTTCAGTGGCATTAGTTGTCTTCAGAGAAAATTCTGTTACTAAATGATTGTTTTTCCTCAGCTCTTCTTTGAATATATCATTTATTACTTCCATCTACACCTTTTTAATGCATGCAAGATAGTTTGGCTTAGTAAGAAGAAAAAAAATGTGTAAGACCAGCAGTCTCATCTTATTTCCATCCAAAGAGCAAAAATTACTTTCCAGTAAATACCTTAAGGGAACTTTTAAGCTGTTGCTGTTAGACTATGCAATTTTTGGCATGTCATGTGTTTTCATGAAAGTTATATCAGATAGCAAATCAATAATGCTTTCAGTATAGTTTTCTGTTAATGGAGTTCTATGAGTTTCTTTTATATGTTTTAGGGTTTTTAAACTGCAATTACAAAAGACAAAAATATGGATATTTTCACTTGAGTGTAAGAAAACATAAATTAAAAAAAAATAAACTACTATTTAAGCTGGTATACCATAGAAGTATCAATTTGAATAATTATGTAATGTTTTAGAGTGAAAATTAATCTGTTTTATTAGAACAAATATCATACATATATTTATAAGTACTTGAATATCTTGTCTCATTAGTCTGGAAAAATAAACGAATAAAAGCAAGGGAAAGGTTTTGGAATAAAAATAGAACTCTATGTTTATTTTCCTCTCTACACTTTTTATACTGTAGAATTTGTATACTTGTTTGTACTGCTCTGAAATTCATGACGTGCACATGCAGAGACTTTTCTTTATACTACTTCATTGAAAGGAAAAGCAAAGCACAAATAACAAGCACAAAGGTGATTTATCAGTGGCTAATAAAAAAACCCAACACTATTAAACATCTCTTTCAGAAATTTAAGGTTTTTTTTTCGTGTTTTTGAAAGTCTCAGTGTAAGATGTCATTCCAATCACACAGGATTCAGACCTTCAGATTACAGATGGAAATTTAAAGTGGAAAGTAATTTCAGTGATTGAAGCTACAATTCATGTAGTACGCACCTGTGACAACTGTTTTGCTTAGAAATTTTGAAGGTGAAACTATTTAAGCTTACTTAAAAGCTAATGAGAAGTATAAAGTCATTAGATTGCTTGTGATTTAGATTTACAAGGCATGTAAAATGTAGGTTTTCCACAGCAGAGGTGACAATTTAAAATACAATAATTTTGAGATTCTTGACAAAAATTTCTCAGACTTAAATGTAAAGAACTGTGCCTTATTCCCCAAGAAGACTGATAATGCTTCTAGTGAGTTTATTTTTTGCTTTGTTTGTTTGTTTGTTTGTTTGTTTGATAGTTTACTTTTGCTTAACATTTCTCCATATCACAGCTGGATTTTGGCTTAATGAATCTCAGGTAATTAAAATTTGATCTCAATTTGCATGAAACTTTGCAAGAGAAGAATTATATTTGATAAATTAGATTGGTCCGCTACCTAGCCAGATGGTGATGTGCTTGCAATAGGCTCTGTCGGCTCCAGTGCCACCTAGAACTCCCTGATGAAAGAATCCAAATCATTCAAATCATCACATAGTCGAAATAACAGTCATGCTGATGAACTGGCTGAAAACACCTCAAGATCTAGCCTGTATTTTTGCTGCTATATTTTTTGTTTCTCTTTTAGATAACCATAAAGACTTAGAGATATGGATCTTGGAAACCTCTTGTGGAAAGATTGGCATAGTAAACTCTGGTAATTTTAGCTGACAGAGCACTGTATGGTGCTTCGAAGGAGAACCAAGAACTCCAATAAAGAAAATCATAAAATAAATTAAATTTTTGTGTTTGTTTATTTTATGAAATAATATCATGCCTATGTGTGTAAAATTGCTACATAAAATATACAGTATTTATCATAATCTAATAAGATATCTTTAACCAAAGGTTTGACACATTCTCTTGGTGTGTAAGCACTGTAAAGAACGTCAGCTGAAGACAGCCTTTATAGAAGAGAATATCAGCCATAATAATGTATGTTATGTTATTTAGGTAAAACATGTCGTATTTTATTTTTTTATCAAATAATAAATAATTTATGTGAATTAAAAATAAGTTATTTTAAAATGGTCATCTTTTAAAAGTGTCCTGTTCCTCTTGGCAGAAAAACTTCAACTTTTAAATAATTTAAACTACAAATCCAAGACTGAATTCTCATGTTCGTCATGCTTACTCAAATTTTAACAACAGTATAAATCCATTGAAGGATTATTGAATTTACATCAGTCTCTTCATGTGTTTAATATTGACTCTAAATTATTGACTTCTAAATCATATTGACAATTTAGTTCACATTGATCACCCTTGTCTTTGTCAGCATGCAAACTGAATTATCAATTGATGTTTCAGTAGAAATACCTTATCCTGCCTGCAGTTATTTTGAGAATGGTGTCTTAGTATTTATCACGTTGTCTTTTTCCATAAATATTAGAAATTAGGAATTTTAAATAAAGTTTTCAGCTAAATAATCATAGCTGAGCTAATGAGATTATAATATGTTCAAAAACTATGAATGCTTTCAAATGAACATGCACGCAAAATATTACTTATATCATGCAAATAGAAATATCCTTCTTTAGCCCCTCCACTAATTATTGAAACAATGCTGATACTGCTACAGAATTCAATTTCTGATATTCATAGATTTCATATTCCACAACACCACAGAACATTTTGACATGAAAATCTTCCCCCCCCTCCTTCCCAATCAGGGATTTTTTCTCATTTCAGTGATTCTCAATAAATTACAGAATCAAAGGCAAGGGTTTATACTTTTACACTGTAAAGCTCTCAGTTTTTCCTTTAGTTAGTATGGTTGGTTACAATCTAAGCAGTTTCTCATCTACAAACAGTCCATGTCTTTACATGTTCCAAAAACCTAGATAAAATTTTATTGGGTCCTTTTTTTCCCATTGCAATTCTTCTATGAAAGGATTTTCCAGAGTATATTTGCAATCACGTTTATCTGAAAAGACTCAGTTCTGTCTTCATAGAATGTGTCTCTGCCTTCAGCTCTCCATTCAGGTGCATTATTCTGCACAAACTGTTTATACTTACACTTGATTTCAGATGATCTTGGATATTACCTTTAGAGCTTTTTTCGATCTAGTTATGAGAATTTCTTAAAAATATACTTACTACTTCGTTCTATCAGATCCTGGAAGTTTCTGGGATGAAATCCAAATGTAGATGAGAAAGTACCTTCTTTGAAATCTTTAAGTCATCAACAGACTGAGAAAATTTGTACAGGTGCAAACCAGTGTAACATACTGAGCACAACAGCAAAATGGCTGCTTCTGAGACAATCTGTTCAGAAAGAAAAATCAATGTCTTTAAAGATACTGAAGAATATTCTGAGGTGTAAATAGCCATAATATACTATATTCCTTTAATGACTCTTATGTTCACGTGGCTTGGGATTCAATGTCTCATAGGTATTAAAACCTAATATTCTCTTCTGCACATACAGATTGAAAATACAAATTACATAAGGGAGACGTGGACTAACCGGAGAGTCCAACAAGGATGATTAAGGGACTGGAGCATCTCTTGTACAAGGAAAGGCTGAGAGAGCTGGGACTGTTCAGCCTGGAGAATAGAAGGCTCAGGGGGGAACTTAAGAATATATATAAATACCTAAAGAGAAGGTGAAAAGAAGACAGAGCCAGGCGCTTTTCAGTGGTGGCAGTGACAGGATCAGAGGTAATGGGCACAAACTGAACCAAAAGGTTCTATCTGAACATCAGGAAACACTTTTTTACTGCGAGGGTGGCTGAGCACTGGAACAGGCTTCCTAAGCAGGAATCCCCCTCCTTGAATATATTCAAAAGCCATCTGGACATGGTCCTGGGCAACCAGCTCTGGGTGGCCCTTCTTGAACACGGACGTCTCTACTAACCTCTGTGATTTTATGATTCTATGGTGCTAGACATGTTCATATGTTCAAATAGCAAACAGTGATAAATCATTAACATTGCCTATTTATGTATGGCTAATGGTTCCCCTGATCTTGAAGTTACAAAACATTGCCCTCATCATAAAATATTTTTTAAAAAATTATACATTATATTATTCATTTTGCTAATCAAGACATTGAATACAGCATCAGGAAACAAAAGATCTGTACTTGCACCCTTTGAAATTCTGTACATCAGAGCAGAGTGCAAAATCTATGTGATCTGTAGGACATATCTGTATATGTGACATGCAGTTGATTCCCTTAGAAAGCATATGTACATTTTCTTGCTTTTCTTGTACCTGAAGATATTTCATACAAACACCAGAGGTACAAAATTTTTTACAGGTTGTTGTTGGTTTTTTTCTCTCTCAGTGTTCACCTGTACTATTGTGTGAAATCAAATACATTATTATATTAGTAGGATAAAAATAAATGTATGTGATCACCTTTTTCTGCTTCTTGCCTCAGAGACATATGATGGAATAGAGGTTATACTTAAAGATTACACTCCTCCTCCTTTTGAAAGACTGTTCAAGATTACTAACCATGACACTGTTTCTATTCATACAGTCCTTTTGCTTTTCTTCATCAGAACTAGAAAAAAGTGAAATATCACATAAGGAGCTTCACTAACATTTTATTTTCTCTTTCTGTCTTGATTGGTTAGATAGTTTTGAAGTGATTTTTAATCCTTTAATGTTCTAGAATTAAAAGCTTCTTTCATGCTAATTTTGTAGCAAAATTTTTACACAGTAAAATCATTTGCAAAGTAAAATTTCAGTTTCTCTCCTTACCTTTAGTATTTTGATTAACAAAAGAAGAAAATGCCAGGTGATAATTCCTTTAATGTTATGCTCAAAAGCAGATACTGATCTTCACCAAGTATAAGTGCCTCATTTCAGACATAAAGTAATCATCAGAAAAAAATAATAATTTAGTGCTGTTTTCCAGAAATGTATGCAATGTTTATCTTATCTACTTATTAGTTTTGTGTTTTCATTTTCACTGAAAATATATTATTTGTTTCCATTTTTACCCAGGTCGTGATGTCCCCAGACATAATGTATATTACGTGTATATATATATACATAATGGTACTGTATATTATTTTCCTTTTGCCAAGCTTTGAGAAGACAGAAAGTTTACTTCATCATTGTTCACCTCTTGCAGCTCCTGACTACATCCTCTTCTTCTTCATACTGTTTCCTTATGGCTGTTTTCTTAATCTCGGAGTTTTATTAAAGCTTTTCATGTTTTTAACTGTCCTTAGTCTTTGTCTTCTATATCCTTATGCCTTCTTTGGCTTCCTTTTGTGCACTCCATATCTCTAAAAAAAAGTTACTGGTATCTTCAATTTATCACTGTCTTCCATATTTCTACTACTATGCCTATTTGTTCCATATTATTTTCTCTTTTTGAAGGACCACTGCACCAACTTCTGCTAGTGTAAATGTCTGTTAGGAGTATGCCAAATGCAAGAGAGGTGCTTTGTTGATTTAACTTGGACAATGTAAATACCCATGTGGACACATTTGATATTGTCAAGGGGAGTCCTCTGCCAATTTCTGTTGTTTTTCCACGGTAAACTGTATTTCATAGTTGCATGTTTTGATATATTTCTCACAGGACATAATTCATATTCGTAGTTACCTGATCACTGAGGGGCAAACAGGGTTATCACACCTGTTTTTAAAAATGGGGATCTGAGCCCTTCTCAGTGAGTAACTATATTAACACATTTGGTTAGGGTTTTAAAAGAAAGTCAGGCAGTGGCCTCATACTTTCTGATCTTTTATTCAGGTTAGGTATGTTTGGAGCTCTTTGAGAAACCTCTAGCTGAAAAATATCATTAGATCTCAGATGTGACCTGGATTTGGAAGCAGTTTAAGCCTCCTATAATGTTTATATGGAAATATGTGGTGCTCAACTCAACTTCCCCATCGTGGCATCTCCAAGCTGAGGATGACCATATGACTAAAAAATTAATCAATTTTTTATGTTCTCTGTGTATTCGGAGAATCCATATGAAGTGCCAGAACTTCATCAGAAGAGCCTAAAAGAAACCCATCACAGACCTATTATAACCTGGTGGTTAGACCACTGATGAATGAGTTCTAATATCTAATATCTGTATTACAGCTAATATATTCATACATGGTATTTCTTCTAATGAATGTCGAGTATCTGATGATTGGGCTCTTACGTAAAGCTAATGATTAGATCCTTTGAATGATCACCAAAGGAGACACACCAGAGTGGAATGAATCAGTCTTGGAAGAGGGCTGCCACTGTTTCCAAGAAAAGCTTAGAAGACTAAAATCTAATAGAACCTAAACAGAAGATATGACTCAGGCTTAGTGCTACATGTTTAGGCTGCAGCTTACTGGAGCTTTTAAAATTTTTACTACCCCTTCAATGTTTGCATCAGGCATCCTAGGTAATAAACGTACATATGTTCCTTAGTGAATTTAGCATTTTGTCTTTAGATAATACAGAGATCCTTCACAAAAAATTCCATATGCAGAAATATTCCAGGGGTTTTTCATACAGCACTTCAACCTCTAGCAGACAGTGCTCTTGCTCACTAAACCCCCAAGGGTGCTTCAGATATTCATGATTCCACGCACCTGTGTAGTACATTGTGTTCAAAACTGATTTCTATAATCTCTTAGAACCACTTTGCAAATGTTGTCCTTCACCTTTTTTACACATATACTTCCAATATTTGTTGAGGTGTTATGGCTATAAAAGTGTGTACTTCAGAATGCTCAGTCTAAACCAGCAGACACCTCAAAGCAGTCATGCATGATGAATGTCAGTTTAGAGTAGCTTCTTTTCTTCATCCTCAGCTTGGAGATGCCACAATGGGGAAGCTGAGTTGAGCACCACATATTTCTCTATAAACATTATATGAGGCTTAAAACTCTGATTGTCAGTCAGTTAGAAATCTACCTATGAACCAACATGCAAAAGTGTGGTAGTTAATGGAACAGAAAATTGAACTGCAAGAGGCTAATGCGGAAAATGCCTATATTTAACATTCTGTTCTCATCCTCTTCTGTACCACAGGATTTTACCTCTAATTTTGAACCACAAATCTCAAATGTAAAATTGCACAATATCAATTGAACTACAAAAGCCATTATATCTTCATTCCTAGGTAATTTTTCCCAACACATTCAGTCAATTGCATTGTTTAATTTACATCTTTCATACTGTGCAAGTAGGGATTAAAAAACACAGACACAAAAAAAAAATAGACTTCAATATGCTATACTTCTTTTCAAAACTGCAACATTATGGCATATAGGCTAAGCTGAATGTGTGCTGGAAAACATTAAAGGGTCTATTTTTCTTAACATTGCATGAGGATTTATTAAGGCAACATTGACTACCTCAACTATCTAAATCAATGCTGACTGATTAAAAATCCACTTAGAACTACCACCAATAAAGCCAGATACCATCTAGAAAAAAAAAAAATCTTTAAAGGACAGCAATGTGTTTGGCTGTCATTTTAAATTGATTTGTCTGCAGCACAGGAAATGTATGAAAAATTATTTAAGGAGCCACCACAAGCCAAATTGTTAGAAAAAGGAGGCTGCCAAGGAAAAAGCTCAAAGAAAAAATGACAAAATAAATCATTAGTGAGATACACAGATGAGTGTACCCTGAAGTGATAAGCTGTTGTGGTTTAACCCCAGCCAGCAACCAGGACCATGCATCTGGTCACTGACTCGCCCCAGTTGGACAGGAGAGAGAATCAGAAGAGTAAAAGTGAGAGGACTTGTGAGTTGAAATAGTTTAATAGGTAGAGCAAAAGCCATGCACACAAGCAAAGTAAAGTAAGGAATTCACTACTTCCCATTGGCAGGCAGGTGTCCAGCCAGGAAAGCAGGGCTCCATCACACATAATTGTTACGTGGGAAGACAAACGCCAAATGTGTCCCCTCTCCTTCCTTCTTTCCTCTTCTCCCAGCTTTTTATGCTGAGCATGACTTCATACAGCATGGAATAATAACCCTTTGATCAGTTGGGGTCAGCTGTCGCGGCTGTGTCTCCTCCCAGCTTTTTGTGTACTCCCAACTTACTCACTGGGAGGGGAAGTGTGAAGAACAGAAAAGGCTTAGCAACAACCAAAGTCATCGGTGTTTTACCAATGCTATTTTCATGCCAAATCCAAATCAAAACACTATACCAGCTGCTAGAAAGTAAGTCAACTCTATCCCAGCTGAAACCATGACATAAGCGAATCTTCATTTTAAATGTGATCAGCTCCCAATTATAAAACTTGGGGCTTTTTAATGGACTTCTCACTTTTCCAAGATTCTCTTCCTTAATGGTTCTCCAAACTGTAACTTTAAAATTGAAGACCGAGAATGTACTATCAATACCCATTTTAAAAGGAAACTACAGAAGTGTTTCTAGTGCCTGAGAGACTACAGAGCAAACAGAAAAAAATTGTAAAGAACATATTAAATATTGTACTTAGTTTTGTATCCATATTACATTACCAGTATCTAAAACATAATAGCAGGCATATTCTGAAGTGAGCTTAACAAATGAAGGCTGCTGACTAATGAGATACTTTACATCACAGAAAAAGGGAAATGAGAGAAAATTATAGATCTGTCCCACGGAGCCAGCCCCTGATGCAGACAGAGAACATGATAAAATCAGTCATGACTACAGAGATTGTCTCATTTGAAAAGGTTCAGTCAAAAAGTGGCAGACTCTCATACAGAAAAGATCTTTGTCATTGTAGCTTGCATTTTTATACTTTTACATCACAGATGTTTGAATCTAAGCATCAGTTTCATTAGTAACTTCTTACATATGCCAGCTTTCCTGATGGCAATCTTGCAAGGGGAGTAGTTTAAATTTCAGTCGATAATTACTTAATTTCTGGAGTGAGGAACAGCGTAAGTGGGTGAAAATTGTCCAAAGGGGAATTCCAGGACTGTCAGAGAAAATATCTTCAGACCTTATATAGCACCTTGAGGTGACAAACAGTAGCAGCATACTGGGTTTCATCAAAAGGAGAGTGACCAGCAGGTCAAAAGAAGGTGATCGTTTCCCTTCACACAACACTTACAAAGCTATATCTGGAGGATCAGATCCAGGCCCTGCTGTATAAGACAGGTGCTGACATTCTGGAGAAAGTCCAGTGAAGAGCTACCAAGGTGGTAAGGGGGCTGGAGTCCATGCCATGACAAGAGGCTGAAGGAACTGATTCAACTTTGAAATTAAACCTGCCTTGAGCAGGAGGTCAGACGAGATGACTTTTGGAGGTCTCTTCTAGGCTGAATTTTAGTGTGATCCTATGATATGCAGAATGAAGTTCAAATCTTAGAGTGCCTTGGAGAGAATATATATATGCAGGTGAACCCATTCCATAACCTGTCTATAGGGTGATTTTCCCTTTTTGTCGTCAAACATTACCAGTTTAGGGAGACCACAAATACTGCATTTTGCATGGTTCATGCCTATGAAATACTCCTTATACAATCAGTTAGGCATGCCAAAGTAGACTCAGCTCTCCTATGATTTCCACCATTGAAAAGTGCTCATACATTTCTCATCTGACTTTCTTCGTGGCCCTTATTTTCTTTGTGTCACTCATTTTCTTCTCCAGCTTAGCCATGCTGGCAACTTTGACAGTCTGAGTGCACACAAACCACAGCTAACTAGTGAAGCTTATCAGAAGACACCCTTTTTTTCGTGCCTCTGATCACAGAACTTGAACTTTGATTCCTTTATCTTTTATCAAAACGAACTTTCAAACCCTTTGAAGTACAGCAGCCTCCAGAGTGCTGGTATCAGCTTTTTTCAATCATACATGGCTACAGCCATTTTCTCGCTGCTTCTTTGTGCATGGTGTGGGAAAGCGCTGCTTGAATGAGACAAATAGGAAAATGTTACAATACCTTTTTATAGCAAAACCATAAAATGAGAAGAGTCCGCTGAGACTCCTGCACTTGTAAGGATGTCCTTGAATGATTTAAGAATAGTCTGACTGATATTATGGATAGAGTACAATTCAAAGATGAATTGAAGTAGGAGACTTAATGTAAGCTGTATCAGAACTTTGAAAAGACTTTCTGGCTGAAAAGTGTTGTTTCATTTGGAGTGTACTTAGTATTTAAAATTGCATATGTAGCATAACGTTTTCTTTTATTTAGTGTCTCATCTTTCAGAACGTGTTGTCAGGCAATATCTGTAATTCCAAGGTGAGGAAGGACTGCTCACTATTTTTCACGGCATTCAGCATCTTAAAGAATTGGCCAATGCACTACTTCTGGAAGTAGTTCTCTCTTTTGATAAAGGGGAAAAAATTATAATCATGCATGCAGAAGGTAAAGTTGCACCAATCATGTCTGCTAATATTTAGTGCACAAAGAAATCAAAGCAGAAGCAGTTAAAGTAGGGTATATTGCTTGAAAATCCACATGACACAGGCTGATAAAAGTACTGAGAGGAAAAAACACCCCACTGATTGGCAATTTATGACATGTCAAAGGAACAGCGGGACCGAGGGAAACAGTGCGCGCTTTTTAGAGGAAATTTACTGTGCAGAGGTAGGCCTTCCATCCGAGAAGGAGCGGAAGCATAAATGTCAGAGATACTTGATGCAGAGAGCATCACTTAAGGCTACTATCAAGTCTAGAACATAATGTTGAATAGAAAACAGATGAAAATTAACAAATGAAGAGAACATCTATACACAATCTCAAAGGCCTTAGGACAATAAAATAATTGTTTAAAGAGTACTACCAGCAATATTTTCCTAGTTAGGCATGATAATTATCTCTTAAATTAGTATTTCTGTGGATTTAGCTATAGTGGAAATAACACTAGGAAAAGGACAATGTGTTGTAAGGGAAGTCTGTAAATATTATTCATAACAAATGACTCATAACAGGATGAAATGCAAGGTAATCTGTGTAATCATTTAAAAGAGGCAAATGAGTTTTTATCAAGATTAAAACGTATATTCTTTTGCTCCCTTTCCTGTTAAAAAATACTTTATGTTTTTCATTTACTGCTCATTTTTTAAATTCTTGCTTTCTTTATTGATGTGCAACTTTTCACATACACCAAATTAATTGTACGTCACAATTATTTATAATTCTTTATCTGATCCCACACTTGGTTTTTAACTGTGTGTTAAATTCAATGGGTCAACATGCATAAGCCATCAATATTTCTGTCTAAACAGATAAATGGAAGAAAAAAATCACTAAAGAAATACAAAAGTATATAGAAGATTTTCAGAACAATTAACAAATAAAATGAAAAATTAAACTTTCCCTTGTTCTTTGCACGAAGGCAATCATGCTTCTGTTTAACTTTGTTAGACATTTGTCAATCCATTTCCACCAGGGTATCATAAAGATGTTTCAATGAATATGGGGGACTATGTGAATCCAATTTGTTGTTACAAAAATTTCAAATCACGTCCTAGAAGGATACATGAAGATATTTTTCTGTGCTTGAATAGCAGACCTGCAAGAATCCTAACCGAAAGGATCACTATAGCATTTTTCACTAGTGAGAAGCCTGTACAGGATTTTCAGGGTTAACAAATATGTGCATTACAAAGTACTGTCCCTTGATTCCTGTCACAAAATGCTGTGAGTCCAACTCTTGTCTGATCTTAAGAGACAGCATGGAATAATTCTGTGTCCTTTTGCTTCTCAAGAACAGTTTATTTTCTGGGTACTATTAGACCCTATGGTAGTACAATTTAACTTCTGGATTACATTAGTAGAAATTTGAATGCTTCCAGTAAAATATTGAAAAACTATTTTATCAGTTCCAGGTCTTTGGAGTTGTTTGGTTTTCTTTGTTTGTTTGTTTCCTGTGAATGAATTTAAATATTGATAGCTTCTCTTTTAGTGAGAGCTATGTATGAATTTTTGATTTTTATTTTAACAAAATATGAATATGAAGCATCTGTGGATTTACATTTTACATCCTGAAATGAGTAGCTATTCTAATATAGACAGTAATATTGGGTGATATACCTAGCTAGCCAAAGAGTCTGAGAAAAACAATTCATATAGCAAAGTAAAATAATGAGACAACAGCAATCACAATTTTTTTTTTTTTAAGATAAACATATGCACATTTATTGTCATTATTTCACAGAATCACACAGAATCACAGAATGGTTTGGGTTGGAAGGGACCTTAAAGGTCATCTAGTTCCAAACCCCCTCCCATGGGCAGGGACACCTCCTACTAGACCAGGCTGCTCAAAGCCTCATCCAGCCTGGTCTTGAACACTTCCAGGGAGGGGGCATTGACAACTTCCCTGGGCAACCTGTTCCGCTGCCTCACCGCCCTTACAGTGAAGAATTTCTTCCTGATATCCAATCTAAATCTACCCTCTTTCACTTCTAAAACTGTTACCCCATGTCCTATCCTTACACTCCCTGATAAAGAGTCCCTCCCCGTCATTCCTGTAGGCCCCCTTCAGGTACTGGAAGACTGCTATAAGGTCTCCTCGGAGTCTTCTCTTCTCCCGGCTGAACAACCCCAACTGTCTCAGCCTGTCCTCATAGCATAGGTGCTCCAGCCCTCTGATCATCAAAAATTTCAAAGTGGGAAAAAAAGCTGAGACAGGATATTTCTGATAAAAGGTTTCCAGTCCAAACTTTAGTATAGTCAAGTTTATCTTATGAGATATAGAAGGGGAAATATTATAACAGATTAGTAATACCATGTTCCTATAGCCATATTAATTGAAGACATTGATGGAGTCATTCCCACAGTGAATATGATCATTCCCACAATGAATTTGACCATTTCTCCAATTAATTTGATCATTGCTCAGTGTCCAGATGGAGATCAGTGACTAGAGGTGTCCCTCAGATGTCCATATTGGGACCAGTGCTGTTTAATATCTTCATTGATAACATAGTGGGATTGTGTGCACCCTTGGCAAATTTGCAGATGACACCAAGCGGACTGGTCTGGTTGACTTGCCTGAGGGATCATTCAGAGCGACCTGGACAAGCTCGAGAAGTGAGCCCATGTTGGCTCATGAAGTTCAACAAGGGCAAGTGCAAGGTCCTGCACCCAGGTCGGACAATCCCTAGTATCAATCCAGACTGGGGGATGAATGGATTGACAGCAGCCCTGTGGAGAAGGACTTGGGGGTACTGGTGGATGAAAAGCTGGACATGAGCAAGCAATGTCCAGAAAGCTGACAGTATCCTGTGCTGCATCAAAAGAAGTATTGCCAGCAAGTCGAAGGAGGTGATTCTGCCCCTCTACTCTGCTCTCGTGAGGCCCCACCTGGAGTACTGTGTGCAGCTTTGGAGTGCTCAGCACAGGAAGGACATGGACCTGTTGGAATGGGGACAGAGGAGGGCCACAAAGATGAGGTGGCTGGAGCACGTCTCCTATGAAGACAGGCTGAGAGAGTTGGGGTTGTTCAGCCTGGAGAAGAGAAAGCTCGGAGGAGACCTTATAGCAATCTTCCAGTACCTGAAGGGGGCCTACAGGAGACATGGGGATGGAGTCTTTATGAGGGTGTATAGTGATAGGATGAGGGGTAATGGTTTTAAACTGAAAGAGGAGAGATTTAGATTAGATATTAGGAAGAAATTCTTTACCGTGAGGGTGGTGAGGCACTGGTCTAGCGCTGGTCTAGCGGGAGGTATCCCTGCCCATGGGAGTGGGGTTGGAACTAAATGATCTTTAAGGTCCCTTCCAAACCAAACCATTCTGTGATTCTATAATTCTATGACTCTGAGCGACCTGATCTAGTTGAAGATGTGCCTGCTCATTGCAGTGTGGTTGGACTAGGTGACCTTTAAAGGTCCCTTTCAACCCAAATCATTCTATGATTTAAGTTTTCAAAGGACTAATCTGCTATAATTAGTTGTTAAGGCAGATAACAGCATCCAGGGACAAACAATAATTCCAGAAGTATATAAATTTCCAGATATTCAATCAATTCAAGGGAAATATTGAACCTTCTGCTTGCCCATTGTAGGCCAATTAAGTCATGTTAACTTTGTCGCTTTTGCAGTATTTGATCAGTGATGTTAATCAGGCTCAAAAAAAGAAGATACAATTTCCTCATGGAGCAAAGTCTTTCCTGTACATTTTTAGGATAATTTTTCCTGTGGCACTATTTGCATCTACTTCTATTCATATTCTTTTCTTTATTACTTTTGTCCTCATCTGTAAGCTCACTGAAGAAGCAGAGCATTTTACACATCTCCAGCTCTATTCAATAAATAATAAAAGTCAGAAAAAGGACTTTTTTATACTCATTTGCTGAAGTCCATAAATATTAAGTTTTATTATAGGAACTTGTGGATTTTTAAGATTAGAGAGAGTAAGAAAAAAGAGTATCTGCAGTCTGTCACAGATAACTCACATGTAATCAGGACTGAATACTGAATGAAATGAGTGAAATCTGTACACTGCCTATTGTCATCACCTGTAATATACTCCTCAAATGTCTTACCGCTTTCAGAAAGGAGGATGAATGTGTTAAATGATTGATAATGCAATTCAGAAACTTACAATGCTAGATGTCTAGTTCAGATATCTCAAAGTGGTATATAAGCTAGCCTGGAGACATCACACAAAGTCAGTGGTGTGTGGTTTTGGTATTCTTTTGTGTTTGTTTGTATTTTTTCTTCCAGTTTATATATTGTTTTTTAGCTTTATTACAATTTGAAAATACAGGAAAAAATCCATTGTTAACTTTCAGCAAGTGCTGCCATTTACTAACAATAAATCAATGTAGGCTGTATTCAGTAGTCTCAACCTACCCCCATATACTTATATTCCAGAAAACTCCCAGGCAGAGCTGCTTTGAATCTCTGCTGGCTTTATGACCAGAGGTGAAGTCTGAGAGCTGAACCTTAAAGATTTCAAAGAAATCTGCTCTGAGGAACTTAACACTTTAATATTTAGGTGTCATTCATGAATTAGCATTTAAATGTGGGTCAATAGTTCATATCATAGTCAAACATGTGCACCACAGAGAACAGGGTTCACTGCCACCAGTCATGCTGTGTTGCTCGCATCCTTCATTGTCCATTTTAAGTACCAACGCAACTCTTCCTGCTGTCTCAAGTATCACAGATTCTAACAAAAAATAGCGTTAGAGGGTGTATATCTGTTAATAGTTTAGGTATATGATTACCTAATCTGTGAGAAGCTTCTGAATAGATTTGAGACGCTTCTGAATAGATTAATCCGACACAAGATTAACTGGTATGTCTGTTTTAAAAGAATAGCGACCTTTGATGACCAGTGCTTACTGGTCATTGTAGGAATACAGCCTTGGGTGCTGGGTAAAATCAGATACAGGGATAGCAATGAAAAAGAAAATAAGCATTCATTGGATGTAGAACATACTTATGTAGTAAATTGCAAGTGTGATGTAGAGTTGAAGACCAGTGAAGAAACAGCAAGGTGTAGGGTGTGACAGAAAAAATATGATCCTGCAGTTTGCAGGAAGAAGACCCCACTTCACCCCAGCAAAGTGAAGTATGAATTTTAAGGAACTGTTAGAACTTATCCTAGAATGGTGCCACATGTCAAAATTAATTTTTAATTCTGTGCCTATCTGTAAATAATGTTGGTTTAATATTCATAAACATATTCAACAGCCTATTTTACCAAAATGTACCATGAACACTTTGCAGATGTAAATTAATAACTTCTGTTCTTTCAGTATGACCATGTAAGAACTTTCTACTAGGACTAATTAGAAAACCCCACAGCAGGAAACAGTCATCCCATCAAAGGGAGAGTTTATGATTTATACTAACATTTAAAGGAATTTAAAATGAAATGAAGATACACTGACAAAGAGGTTTATTGAAGGCAACAGAGGAGAGCACTGCAAAGCCAAGAATAAGACCTGTATCTTCTGTACACAATTGTCTCTTCCACTCTTTCACCCAAAGAGCAGGGTTTAAAAATCCTCTGAATTTTAGACTGGACTTCCGTTATTTCTAAAATCAAAATATCAGGACCAAGATTAAGTGAGAAGTACTCAACAGAAAGATCATGATAAGCACCAAAGATCTCTTGTATTTACGAGAGTTTTAAATAGTTGTTCTGGGGTTTTTTTTCTAAAAGAAATGTTCAAAACAAAAAGGAAACAAGCCTTTTAGTGCAGTTCCCATCTTATGGAATTACCATGCTGGCAAGTCTGTTTTGTGTTTAATGAAATGATTGCAAATTACTGCTAAAAAGGAAGATTAATTACAATTTGATTAACATTAAATAAATGACCTGAGGGAATTTACCTTTGTTTAGGCTATGGTATTATTAACAGAAAAATTATTTTCAAAAAATGCTTGATTTACTGAACATAGCAAATGGGAAAATATCTCATGTAATTAGATGATCAAGGACAGAGTAGTATTACATTGAATTGCAAAGAATGTCTAGTGGGATATGGAGTGATATCAGTCCAGTTACATAAACCCACTGTTGCTAGGAGCTTTGATATCAGCCAGAAATATGCTGAGAAAATTAATTAGAGAAAAATCATTACCAAAGACATAATGTCACTGATCTTCATTACCCATCATCCAAAAAAAGGCTCACTTAATATGATAAATTTTGCTATTAATATGGAAACATAGATTCATGTTTGCATAATAATGATATATGTTACCAGTTGCTGTCATCATCCTTAAAAAATTACTGTTACAACCTGGAATTGTAGCAAATTATGGAAATCACAATTACCTAAATTAAGCTAATTTGCAAAGAAGAGAAAATATGCAGGTTTTCCACCCTAGTTTGTTTCTTGTCGATGTGAATGTTGCATAAATATTTACCTCGTTCATGTGCGCTTCTTGTTTGTTTCATTGGCTTATGTTGGTTATTTTATGATAATTCTGTCTCCTAGGTCTCTGTTGCTGTCTTAGATTTAAGATTTAATAGCTATTTAGTAACTATTCAGTTTCAAATTAATAAAGGGAATACAATGTATTTCCCTTTTCTTCAGAAAACTTGACCCCTACTCACAGTGCAGACAGTAGAAGGAAAGTCACCACTAACAATTAGTGGGTCTGCAGCACACTCAACCTTGTTCAGTACAATAACCTAGATTGTGAGCCATAACTGCAACCACATGATCTTCACAAAAGATCATCACAGCTGTGGCCTCTGTACTGGAACAAGAGCAAAGGTGCTAAAAGCATGATTTCCAAAAGGGACCAAATTAAATCACAAGTGGCATCACAATTCTCCCAAGACATCAAGCAAGACATAGTAGAAACAGTATATAAGATTTACTGGAATATTTTTTGAATGTATTTCGTTCTACCTTTTGAACAAAATAATCATTGGTACCTCTCAAAAACTTTAATCTGTGCTACCATTGCACAACATCCTCAGTTTAGGGCTCTATCCAATCTGTTCTCCTGTCTCTCTAAGAGCATAATATGTAATCCTAGAAAAAAAAAATAAAATTTGGAAGTCATCTAGTGACTTCTCTGGGAGTCATCTAGTCCAAACCCCTACTCAAATCAGGGTTAACTGGAAAATTAGATTAGGTTGTTTAAGGTCTTGTCCAGTTGAGTATTGAAAACCTCCAAGGATGGAAAGTCTGCAACAACTTTGGGCAATCTGTTCCAGGGCTTAACAACTCTGATTATGAAATTTTCCTTATATTCAGTGGGAATTTCAAAACAGCTTGTGTCTTTTGCCTCTTATACTTCCCTGTGAACTTCTAAGACAAATTTGGCACCATCTTCTCCAAGCACCCCCGTCTTTAGGCCATGGAAGCCTGCAATTAGATCTGTCAGGAAGTATCAGGTGGAGGCAGGATCCAAGGGTGACACCAGGGAGGCAGAGGCAGTTGCATCACAGACAAGTGCCCAGTCTCACAGTACCCCAAGCAGAACAGGTCTGGTGATTGTAACCAGGTTCAGTAAGAATGCAAATAGCCAAACAAGTTCCTAGTGATAAATCAGGCCCGAACTCAATCCAGGAAGCTGAGTTGGCAAGCCAGGGTTAGGATAGGTCTGAAAACAGTAGCCAGGATCAGACACCATTCACCAACTGGCAGACGAGTCCATTGTGATTAAGCAAGTCTGAGGTCAAACCTGGAAGTCAAATCTGCGAGTTACTATCAGTGTCTGGATCAAGGATGTACATGGCCATGCAAGGGCATATCTGTAAGGCTGCTGCAACATACCTCAGGCCAGGACCATACACAAAAGCCTCAGTTTAAAAAAACTCCCACATGGGGAGGAAAGGGGACCCTCTGATGAGGCTTCTTAGCAGAGTCATTTGGGACAGCTGATACTCTGATACTTCTTCCAGACTTTTCTTGAAGACCCCTAAGGCCAGCTGAGTCTTCTCAAATAGCCCTCGTTATCAGGGAGCTGGCTTTGAGCATGGGCAGCCAAATGCTGCCCCTTCACTACTGTCAGTGAAAACTATTGTAGGAGGAAATTAACTTTTCAGACTTCCTTCTCAGACTTTAAATGGCAAATGTGGATGGCACACCTCAGTATGATGGTGAGGAGAAGCAGTACAGAAGCACAACAGGGCACCAAAAACTGCACCTTGTGCACTATTTAATTGTGTAGTACTGTGATTTGTGTTGTGTTCTTTGTACATCCTACTGAATCATACTGAGAGGCTGACACAGTCTTTCCTTGGAGTAAATCTACCTCAAGAAATAATGCCCGTGGCAAAGATCCTGAAGCTAGCGATGATTTGGGCCACACAGTGCCGTTCAGGTCCACAAAGCTGGACCCATGATTTCCTGGGCTCTGTTGTGGAAGTGTAAGACCAATAAAATACATTCCAAAAACCAAGTTTAATGCTGTCATGAAAAACACTTCGGCAAACAACTTTTTACAGATTCAGGATGTCAGTTGGGAACTAATACTACATAGAGTGCACTAAATTTAAGCTTAGAATGATGACTCAAAATGCACAAATCACTAACCTAAAAAGTGAGGACACTCGGTCCCAGGGAAGTTACTTTGGACAATGACTTGACCCAAAGGGAAGGCTTCCGATCACAGACCTGCTGCTCTGAGGAGAACCATTCAAAGAGGGGTCTCCAGCAGGGGCACTATCTTATAGCCTGATCGGATCTGAACACTGGTCGTCTATTGGTCATGGTCATATATACCTTTCATTTGGTTGAGGGGTCTCCTAGGTAGGCTCATTGGCTGAGGTGGTCTCTAGGGCTTGTGTGTCGGGTATGTGGCTGGGAGTTGTTTGTGCTCGTGACCAGCAGCTCACGGGCTTCCCGCCAAATGAGCTACCATGCCCCTGTACCGTGAAATTACACCCACAGTGGGGAGAAAGGCTCCTGCCACAGGCTGCCCACTGACAAAGTCTATACAGCATTTCACACCACCACATGAATTTACCAACTCAAAGTTCCACTCCCCTGGGTATTTCTATGTCTTTTTTCATTTCACAGTGAAAACATATTTTGAGAGAAAACATATTTTTTCCTCCCATGAGTTTGTAATACAAACATAACAGAAATGGCAGCTGTTCTTACCCAAAACATAACTAACTAACTATGAGTTATTCTTCTGGCTGCTGCTCTTATCCCAGTGTAACTGTTGAGTTTAACACTACACTTGATATACAAGTGTTTTTGAGAACACAATAAGGTGCATGCACCCTGCACAAGGTGAAACTTGACATCATTGAGAAAACAGGTGCTGAATATCTGAATGTTAATTTTGTTTTTCATCCTTTACCTTTCTCCACATGGCTGGAGGTTCCAGGGTCGCATCTGCCCATCTGGTACCTCTCAAGAACTTATTTTCCTTCACAGCATAGTAAGATTTAATGCTGCTAAACTAAATGTTAGACCAGTAAGAATGTTCATCCTGTTAGACAGAACTGGCATTTACCAAAGATTTATATGGTTCATGTAAACTACGTGTATTGTAAAACATCCTGAGAAGGTGAAGAATCTACGAACCGTATCAAGCTCATACAAAATTTTGCCCTTGCTAGGCCAAACCCTAAGTGTCATTGCCTCCTGAAGAAAAATAGGCATAATCTTCCCCAGTTAAAGGACTCTAGGCAGGGAGCACACCTGAATGCTTTGACTGCCTTATCATGTTTGTTGTTTTAAAAAAAACGCCTCCGCTTGCAAGAACTTCCATTTTTAAGAGTTTTCTTTAGAGAATCAGAAAAGTCATCTATTAATTTTACCCTAAAGTTAAAATTAATAGAAAAAACAGTGTCTAGCCTTTTCAAAGCTGCTGCAATTTTGGAAATCATGCAAAAAGCAAGCTTCTTGGAGCTTCCACAGTATAAAATCATGCTATTAAAAAAAAATAAAATTCTGTTTTGAGGGACGTAGCAGCATTCTCCAATTTAAATGTAGGAGATAATGTCATTTAAATAAAAAGGAAGATCCTTGTAATGTGTGATTGGTAATGGCCTCAGGATATGCCTTTATCCTGCTCTTAGACCTCTTCTCAGTGGCCCTTGTTATTTTAAATACTTACACACACACAAGTAGACAGTCTGTGCTAAGATGTGTATTAAGAAATACTATTCATTATTTTTTGATATATTCTATACACATATGTATTCAGTTGTTGAAATGGACTAACCCATCACAAGAATCACAAGATAGATCAGATACCAGAAAGTATTAGCAAAATTTTCTGTGGATGGAAAATGAGACAAAATTGTGGCATCATCTGGTTTTCTCCTATGACAGCAGATCTTCCTAATGATGTCTGATGATGAGCACAATAGAGACCAGATGTCTCTGTGCAAAATAGAATGTATACACATGTATATGTATTTAAACTTACATAACAGGAAAAAGAGATCTGTGTTAAAATTACCAGGCAAATGGATTTTAAAGATAAAATTTTACAAATATTAGATATGCAGATTGCAAAATTATAGACTTATGCATATGCATTTGCATATGCATAAGTGTTTCTGCATCTGTTTATAGGTAAATGCATTTTTGAAGATTTGTATCCATGCAATAAAATTAATAATTAATGAGCAGGAAGTACTAGTAGTGACACATCACCAAAGCATTGTTTAACATTAAGAAGTCTCTTCACTACATCCAAAATACAAGATTATAGCTGTGATACTGTGATATTTCAGTCATTAGAGTTTTGTTATGGTGTGAATCACAGATTATGAGAAATTAATTTTAAACTAGTCATCATCTCTACAATCTTCCTGTACATATTAGAAATAACTCTTGGCACTAGCTGATTTGTGTTACTTTCCATATTATTCCTATAGTACACACAAACTACCAGAATTACAGTGCATCAGCTGACAAATGTTCAGATTTCTCACCAACACCTTTTACCATATATCTGATCTTGTTCCAATACATTTAATCTCAAAGTTTTTCCCTGAGACACAGAAGTGCCATTATGCCTAATCTACAGAAGGATATTAAGGCACATGCATATGGAATTATATGGTCCATGTGCAATTAACTTTATCTAATAACTGCTTAAGCAAAATTTAGAATTCTAAGTAAACACTGACTTGGAAAGGGGATTTCTACAGCTTCCTACTTACTGCGTTGTCTGGGAGCACGGGAAGTTTGCATTCTTATCATTGTGAAAAGGAGTGTTTCCATTGATATGTAATTGTTGCTTCAGTAAGAAAAACACAAACATCTCTGGGATATGATTTTTATCTCTTTCTTTCCATTCTTTAAATAAGGAATTAAGACAGGCTTCTGAGCCTTAAAATGGTAATCTCTTCAGAGTTCATTTCTGAACTCCGGATGTTACATTGAACTGAATTATTCTTTAAGTTTTCTTGTAGGTAGTAAGTGCTCTTTCCTTTCATCATATATACATATTGTCAGTAGCGGATTGGCATGGAGGTCACTTATGAAAGCAGATGCTAACGCACACATACAAGCTCACAAGTCCAAATAGAAACTTTAGTCCGTCAGAAATAACTTGACATTTTATATTTAAACAAGTTCACCAGGGACTCCTGAAGAAACTTAAATGGAAATGTAATGAAAACACATATATGATGTTTCCTTCTTTCACCTTATAAAAAATAAATTGCTGAGTAAATATATTAATGAAATAAGCAAATTCCCTAATATCTAAAAAGAAGCCTGTAGTATTTTACACTTTTAAAATGTGCACGTGTGAGAAAGTATTAAGGTGCAAATGTATCCAACCACATGTGGGAATATAGTCTTAGTATTAGAAACAATCGAATATTTTCAGCTGAGAGAAGAGAATATTACTTCTATTTTGCTTTTAGATTTCAGTGAAATCTCAAACAGAATTTTTATTTGCTGCATGGCTTTGCTTTTCAGCCATACAAATAGCACTACATTATACAGTGAATTTGTTCAATTAGTCATTAATCAATTAACAAACAGACATTAGCATTGAGAATCATAAGAAAGTTCTGTGAAAAATATTTTTAATGAAACCTCGTAAGAAACATGTTCAATTTTGCACTTTTCTGGGCACTGTTTACAAAATTCAATTGCATGAAAAAAATGGTTGATACTCTTAATCTTCTTACTTGACTTTTTACTCAGATACTGTAAGAAAACATGGAGCTAAATTAATGCACATAATAGGCTGAATGCTCAAGTAATAACTAAAGGTTAAATCTCAATTCTGTAACACTTCTACTGTACTGGAAATGCTCACATAAGCAAAACAAATATTGATTCCTTCATTCAAAGCTCATCTTTCTTCTCTTAGCTATTGCATGGGAAATAAAAAATGATCATGATCTTTTATTTTAATATATAATTTTGCATCACCAAATAGGCTGCAAAGAGAAAAGTCAGTATTTTAAACTAAGGTTCTTGAGTCTAATCTTTTCAGATATGTTGTGGTAAGAAGGCAGTAGGAAGCAGCAATTCAACTGACATAATAATATTAATAAGATTGTTTGGCAAATCCACTTGCAGCTGAGTTTTTTCTCCTTAAATGACAATTAATAAAAATAATGTTATCAATATCACTGATTAATGTTCTAAAGCACCATGGAAGTTTTTCTTAAAGGTGGATCCAAATAAGAGGAAAGAAAATTTATAGCTTAACCCACAAAAACCTTTGTTATGCAAGAGAGAGCTATGAGAACAAAAGAAAAAACATGGATCTGGTTGGGAGAACAGGAAGCAAACTGTGTTACAAAGCTGACACGATACACTTCATGAGAGAGAAGGGATGGAAACACTATCAGACACAAAGACATTTAACCCTAAGATGACAGCAAGAACACTAAATGTAAACAAGATGCAAATAAAAGCATCAGAGGGAATCAAAAAAAGTATTTTCACTTCAGAACAAAGTACTGAAGACTACAAAGGGGATTTGTTCCCATTTCTTTGTTAGATTAATTCTTTGTAATTCTTTTTATCTCTTAAGCTAGTAAATACTGCTGTCAGACCAGTAAAGCCTTTTGCAGATAGGCAAGCATAATTGCTCGTTCTTCTAAATTTTCAGACAAATTTCAAGGAGAGTAAGGTATTTGAATGTGCAGTGACATTGCTGTGTCATGTCCTCAAAGGCCATGAACTCTTTGTTTTCCCAAGCCTACCTGTTTCGCTCCACAGCAGGCTGGTGAAATGAGAGCATTTTACCTGGTCGGTGTTACAGAATCCGTTAACTGGGTCTCATAAACTTCCAAACTAAATAGATAGCACCTAGGAAGGCACATCAACCCAGTCTAATTTCTTTCTCCAGTCACAGATACTCCCAGGTCACCACATTAATTTCTGCTTTAACCCTTCAAGGGGAAAAAAATAAAAATGCAGAAAGTAAGGAAGTAAGGAAAACAGACATAGGAAAGGAATTTATCAACCACGTAGACAACTGCAATTGTGTATGGTTAATTGACTGTTTATTTCTACAAATGGCAAAAGAAAAAAGTATTGTGTTGAAGGAAAGACTATGGCTTTCTTGAAGAATATTAAAAGTAATATTTTCATATAGTTTTTTGAAGAAAGAAACATATCTAGGAGGTATAACGGAGGGATTTACATGGTAAAAAGAGGTGCTCCTTAACAAATATAAAACATCTGAAATATTTGCAGAAAAAAAACCTGCTTATGAAAGGCCACTCAAACGTAAAGGAAAACTCCAAAAGGTTGGATTTTTTTAAGCTTACTATTCTTAGAAAAACAGACAAACAAAACCAACAACAACAAAAAGGCCTCTCTGACATCTATGATGAATAGACATCTAAGAACCAAGTGATAATCAAAGATTATGTTTCACAGGTGGAAATGGCTAGAATAAGGGTACCGAATTAAATGAACCACATCTTAGCAAAGTGAATAGAAGAGAAATAGACAGATAAAGGTATTAAACTATTACAAATTTCCAAAAGAAACTCCATGTTTAAAAGTAAAAGCAGCTAACTTATCCATGCTATCCTGGCATGAAAATTAATTCAGCAGATCAGTTCTGTATGTACATAATACGGAGCTCAGTTACTGACACGAAACTGAGGATACCTTCTGGAAGTGCAACTGTATTCACTGATGAAAGTGTGATTTGGTCTGTTCAAGTATCAAATGAGAACAATATCTCTATTCTTCCCCAGTTTTTAGAAGAAGCCTAAAATGGTGAAATTAGAACCGAAAGAAGCACAAGATGACTTTGATGCTGTACTTATACCCTTATCTTCAATTCAGGTTAAGATTTAAATCCATAGAGTGAAGGGCTTATGTTATGTACTGACACTACTATAATTAAGAACACAGTAATGACATTTCTAAATGCTTTTATTAACACAGAGCTTATTTTGTTCATGCACTGCTTCTGTCTGTTGCTTTTTCTGAATCCTCATAGCTGAGGTGCTGAGAGCACAAAGTACTCTTGAAAATCCTTCTTAGTAAAAAAGCCTGTTTAATATATTCCATCCTGTGTAGACTCTGAAGTATTGTAAGTAGCCTAAAAATGTTTTATTCTTAAAAACACCTGAAGTATTTGGGATAATATAAATCACAGAATACGTTTCTTACTGAGAGATCTAACATGATTTCTTCCCCTTCTTGAGTCCAAAATTTGTCAGCATTTCAGTCCCTCCTACCTTTTCTTCTGTGAGTTATTGTGTTTTGATGAATAAATGGTCCCCTACCACTTGTCATGTGCTTGCCTGGTATGATTTTGTGCAGGTCCACCCATGCAGAACATCTGTTTTCCCCTGATGATGAGAGACTGGCTAAAAGCCATCAAAGGTGAAAGCATCAGACTACATCTGCATGGTGACTTTGATGATTCGTTGAAGAGCTACTAACTCCATTGTTGGGAAGAAAACTTTCTGCAGTGTTATTGCTCTCAGACATGCTGATATTGTGGACATAAAGCTACTTTAGTTCTGCTGTGCAGTTACCAGAAGTGAAATGAGTCCCTCCTCAGTCATAGAGCAAAGACAGCCAGGGAACTCTGTGGATGTTGAAATGAAAATGAACGTTAGTTTTGCAGAGTTCCCTCTGAAGCCCAAATTTACCTGACTTTTACTCAAAATGTATTCTTTCCTTTGAGAAAGCTCCAAGTCATGGAAAGGTGGGTAAAGCCTTAAGTTCAGCACAGACAGGTTGAGCAATACAGGGGTTGTGCGTGCTTAGACAAGTCCTCCCTGTAGTATCTTGGGGCAACATTACATAGTTGGGATTAGATTGACAACTTTTTGCCAGTCAGCTATGACCTGCAGGAAGCTGAACAACAGATATCTCCATCATTGTAAAGTGGCTGTGAGATGCAGAAATCGGAGAAGATGCAGTAAAATAGTCTGCACTCCTAAACCCAAGGTAAATGTTACTGGCTAATAGGACTCTGCCTGTACATAGGAGACGGCTGTCACAGACTGGGAAGGAAATATCTTCTCACTTCATTGATGGTTATGCATCTAAATACTCTTAACTATTCCTAGTGCTCCTCAGCTCCTTGGCTACTACTTGGCACACAGGGGATGGTAGAACCCCAAGGGCATTTGTTTAATCTTTCCTCTGAAAGGGTTTTTTCTTTCATTTAGATGGTGACCTTGCCATGCTTATCTATGTCTTTGTCACGTCCTTAGTTGCTTTTGTAATTGACAGGCATAGAATAAGATTTCTGTTGTGTTGGGGTTTTTTGTGTTTGTTTGGTTTGTTGGTTTGTGTTTTTTTTTTCTTAATAAGTGCCTTGAAGGGTCTAGCTGTATTAAAACAAAGCTTTACGAATTACTTTCTATTTCACGTCAGCCTGGACTCCAACGCTGTACATGACAGTCTGTCATCTCCTACACAAACATCCTTATTGTTAATTGAAGTAAGTGTCTAATAAAAACTTAGTGTATTTTATTTTTAAATGTGATGAAACTAAATACCTCTGTGTACATAGGTATTCAGCAACTAAATCTTGGCAGAAGTTAAACTACTGCAGCATTGATCAAAATTAGTGGTATTTTGCTAAAATCCTTTACTATTTCACTTCATACAAATTTAGAATTCCATTTAAACTATAAATTGATAATTTATATAAAATATACAAATATTAAAAAAAATTTTGGTATTTTGGTAAAAAAAAAACATACAGGAACACAGCGTGAGTGTTTCAGTCGTTTATATCTCTGGTATTTGGGGACACAGATATGATTCAGGAAAAGAGACATGGAGCTTTATTTTATCTGTCTTTTGTATCATGATGTTATGCATATGCTTTTGTCTTCCAGTACAGAAAAGAGTGCCAGAAGATGAAATAAAACTTCAAGTCCAATACATAAAAAAAAAAAAAAAATACTGTAGTGAGAAATATTAAAAGAAAATTTAAGGAGACTTAATAGCTACATTTGAAATTTTCATAGATATATTTGAACTATCAACTGGATAATAAATTGAAATGACGTGTCACTTTAAAACAACTAGTTGCACATCACTAAAACTAGAAAAAACAATACATAATAAATGCCTTCTGTAGCATTCAGACAGCTCTGACTCCAAGGCTCTCTTTGCTGGTATTATAATATCAACTAAAAGCTTAAAAGTAAGGCTGAGACGCTATTGTGACAAGTAACATAAAAAAAAAGGTTTGTTCATCACTACTTTACTGTATCAGTACACACACATCAAAAAGAAAGAAAACTATATTTTATCCACATTTTCCTAGGAAACTGAGGTATAGAAATATATTTTCTGCTCTTTTGTGGGCAGATTCCTATGTATCTGTTCCACTCGAATTGCAACTAAAAGCAATGGTTTTATTAAATTTATTTAAGGGAAATTTTGGGGCAAAATTTAGACATTTAATTTATGAAATATCTTACTAAAGTATGCCAACATTGAAAGATGCTAAATAATATTAGAAATAATTTTTCACTGAACTGTGCCTACACAACTGTTACCATTCACTTTTCTATATGTTAAGTGATTCTAAATGATAATATCATAATTAGGCATATGTTTGTACTTATAGGAAATTAGCATAGTTTTATCTGTCAAGCACTGTACTTCAAGAGATTTTTTTTTTAATCATCGTGTTTTATTCACTCAATAAAAATAAGACTTTTTGGTTGAAAAGGATCTAGCTACATTTTAGGATGGTTTCTCATATCATATGAATTACCCTCTGAATCTTCCTCTTACTTTTGTGAATAATGACAATGACTTCACTTGTCTCATAAGAGTAGATATTATAAAGCTGCACTTTAATGATGTCCAGTATAGATTCATAGAGCTTCAGACAAGATCTGATCATTCATTGCAAGTGGAAATACAGATAGAGATAACGATCATGTTCTCAGAAAACCTACAGAAGCAGAAATTAAAGTAAAAGTAAGAAAAATTCCAAGCTTTAATTTTTTTGTAGGACTTACAGAGGAAGAAATGAAAATATGTGACAGCAAGAATCATTGCCTCTTTTGGGCACAGCCAGCAGGATTTTGGTAGCAAGAATCTGCAGGTATGACCTGGGTGAGAGGAGGTCGGGGGCTGCCCGGTGCTGACCACGAACAGTTGCAGTTGACTCTGCAACAGATAACACTGACCCGTCATGGATCAAAACTAGAACCAGTCAGAAGAGCCCCTGGCACCTCTGAAAAAACATATTTAAGAAACGGTGGTAGCTACTAAAGGCACGACGGGAGACATGTGAGGAGATACAGGAGTAGGTGACATGTGAGGACACACATGAAGAGACACAAAGGTGGTCATGGGTGGAGAGGCATGAGGATGCATGTGAGGACACACTAAAGAGATACAGGAGGAGGTATGCATCTGAGGGGACTTCAGCCCATGGGTGACCCATGCCAGAGCGGGTACACCCTGAAAGGGACTGCAGCCTCTGCATCACCCACACCAGAGCAGAAACAAGTCAGAAGAGAAGAACAGGGGGAAGAAAAAGAGTAAGGAACAAGGAACAGCAGGAAGGAATTGCTGTGCATTGATCCCCTCCTCCTGTGTTGTCCATTGCCTCTGAAGGGACTGAGTGTAATGTGTGGCAAAAGCAAGGAGAATGGAGACCAGGAAAGGGGAGGAAATGTCTGGAGTGAAACTGAGACAGGCAAAGGAGGAGGAAAAGGGTTTTACCTAAGTCTTTGTTTAACTTATTGTCTTCATTGTATCTCTATACCCAAATTAGTATTTACAGGTTCATGTAACTGGCAATAAATTAAAATAAAGTTAAATTCCTTGATTGAAGACCATCATGCCCATGACAGTGCCCTACGCTTGTGATTTTTTTCAATGCTGAAGTTAAGGAAAACCTAGTGAGAACTACAGTTTAGTAGATACTGTTTTTATACTATTATTTATACTGTAATTCCAATGAGCAGCCTCAGTCATGAAGCAATTTTCTGCTGGCCAATTGGCACAGAACACAGAATAAAAAGATGCACACAGTTTAATATTCTCTGCGTGTTTAGCTGACTGATTTATTATGTTAATGAACTAGTCAGGGAACTCCACAATATTAATTAATAATCATCAGAGGGAAAATAAGTAGACATTCTCAAAACAAGTGCATCATGGTTAAAATAATTTTGGCAGGCTTAATTTTAAAATACAGAAATAGTGAAACTATCTGGCATCTGACTGAAAAAGAAGTCACTAAATAGTTTTCTAAAGAAAATGGCTGATCATAGGAACATAAAGTAGAGAAGTGTAGTATAAGGTGTTATTTTTTAACTGCAGTTTGAGCATGGTGGCTCACAAGGTACAGCACTACTTCATGTAAATGCCGATTAAATCTAGACAGTTCTGCTTTCCTGAAGTCTCGCAAAAAACATTGAATATTTTAGTAAGAAAGAAGGTAAATCTCAAAAGAGGTGTTGTCTGTAGTAGAATTTCAGTGATACTCCTGAAATGGTGGAGACCCAGCTAAGGAACATAGCAGTAGCACAATTTACCCTATTAAATAAAGTGACAAGCAGACAAGATAATAGGTAGCTAGAGTAACATTACAAAATTTTTTTTCTATCCTGAAGGACATTATGGCTGCTGTTCCTAACCATGGTAACTCTTGTTTTGGTGCAGTTTTTTCTCTGGAAAGACAGAAAACTCCATGTACACATCAGCATCCAAAACTCATTCTGTTCTCACTCTGCAAATCCCTCCAGTTTAGAGCTGGGAGAAAACTGCAATATCTATGTTCTCATTTTAAAGGTAGGCAATTGGAAGGGAATTAAACAACTAGAACTGTCAATCTGGCACTTCTCTCAGATAATACTTATGAAACGATAAATAAAATTTCATTAAAAGTACTCTTTTGTTATATTTTTAACCTAATTTATATCTTAAATTTCCATTAATATGTTTGATATTAAAATGGATGATCAAGTCCCTCTTTGAAGACTGTATATGGTTAATGCTAGTGTATGTTATGCTAGTAATTATCCCTTATCACAATAATTTCTTAAAGCTTCAAATACAATATTCACCGCAAAAGAAAAACACAGTTCTTTATATGACTGAAGAAGAAATTAGACTGTTTTCATTTGTTGCAAGGACACCAAAAAAAAGATTTTTTTTTTTTTCTATTTTGAACACATTAAAAACATCAGATCTGTCATGTGTTTTTTGTCTTTCCAATCTGTATTTTGCAGCACATGTCAGATTATCTTGGTAAATAGCAGGGTAAGAACCTCTTCAGTATCACTCCTGCTGTCAGATAGAGTGGCTTGGATGGAGGATTGATGCTTTTAGCCAATGTAGTTGATAAGAATGCAAAAGTATTAGTATTGTCTTTTCTACAGAAACAATAAAAATTGTCTACATTTATCTTCCAAATTTAAAGTAGTCTGCACTAGACTGATACAAAAAGATCAGTGTACATCTGTATGGAGAATTATTAACAAAACAGCCGTATTAAAGACTGTATTTTAAAGTGTCAAATTCTTTCAGTCTTGTGCACTGGGCACAGCACTTCATTCCTTAAGTAGACCCACTATGCCATGAACAGCTGCTGGGTTTTCAACACTGCTGAAAAATCAAGTCACTTGCAAGCTCTTGGTTTAAGAATTTCTAATTGCAAATGTAGTTCAAATCTCATCAACTGTAAGTGAGCATCCTTAAGCTGAGACCCTATAAACACATTTATGTTCTAAAAACCATGGAAAAGTGAAATATTATGGGAATAGGCACAATTATCTTGCCTTCTGAGGGTGGTACGTCCCAAAATATTCTAATTTAATTACTTAATGGTCTGTCTGACCATGTTTTTGGGAACTGCAGTACAATTTCTAGAACCTGACTTTAGGACCCTGTTTTTACAAGTTGTGGCCATTATCTTTTCCCCTTTTCCTTTAAAGAGTTATGATGAACACTCAGTTCTGTGAAAACACCCCTAATTTTTTTACAGTGAAAAGGAATTCAGTATTTGTCAGAAGTATCACAATTCAAAACATGAGACCTCATTGGACTGAAAGTGAAACAAAAAAGGCAAAAAAATTCATAACAACCTTACAGAAAGCAAATTAGATTGCTCAGTTCACATTTTTCTACAGCAAGTAGGAGTAAAGGAGGCATGACAAGGTAAAACAGTTCAAATGGAGGTAAGAAAAAGCTGATATGACCTTTCCTCAGTTTTCCAAAAGTCTAACATTGATTATAAAAAAGAAAAGTTGAATATTGATTTAAAGATGGTGTAGCATCATTTTAACAGAACAGGTGTTCCTTTAAGTCATGTTACCTGCAGAGTGCTTTTTGTGTTTTTCACTGAAACAAGCACAATAAGATGACTTCCATTTGTAAATAATGGAACAAGGATCCTGAAAAATATTGAAATCAATCATTAGAATAGCCAGAGTTTATCAAGACATTGTACAATCTATTACTGTGTTATGTACTTTTTCTCGAATGGTCCTTTTCAGGAATTTGATTGTACTTTAATTCAAAACCTCTAATAGAGAAATTCCTTCAAAAAATTAACAGAAAAGTCACTTTAAATTTATGACTGGTCACACTTGTTTTCTGGAGATTAAGTTACTCAGCATTTTATTTAAGGAAGTACAGAGGAAATTCAGAAGGCTTGTAGTGCTCATAAAACTCCAAAATACATAGGAATATGAACTTATTTTTCTTCCACACTGCAACACATTAATGGTAAAGCTTTCTACAAGGGCCTGTGGCATCAAGAAAGACTGGTTCAACTTGTTCACAAGGTCTTCTCTGTAAGAAATCTGACTATGGTAAAGCTTACATACAGACCTATATTCTACTTCATGCCTCTATGAAAAAAAAAGTAAAACTTTTCCATCTGTCTTTGCAGGTTACTTTTCACTGGCTTCCTATTGACAATACTGGGGAATGTGATAATTTTTGTTTTCAGTTTAGAGAAAAAAGGCAGGGGAAAAAAGGAAACCAGCATATTTTCATGTTATTGAAACATTTCCTCTCAGGCTCTTGGTTCATCTCTTACAGTTCTCTCTCAATCAACTTGGGTACAGACAGAAGTTGGCCAAGGCTGGAGACTATTCTGCACAGTGAATTTAGATGTGTCTATCCTGTTACAGGCTGTCAGAGATCTGAAACTAGGATGTGGGCCACACCGTGCCAGTTGTCTACAGTGTCATCAGACATTCCGTGGCACATTTAATTTACAGATTTACAGATGCAGACTCAAGTTCCTTAAATGCCTTCCAGTACCTGAAGGGGGCCTACAAGAAAGCTGTGGAGGGACTGTTTGCAAAGGCATGTAGCGACAGGATGAGGGGCAATGGTTTTAAACTAGAGCAGGGTAGGTTTAGATGAGACATTAGGAAGAAGTTCTTTACAATGACAGTGTTGAAACACTGGAACAGGTTGCCCAGAGAGGTGGTGGAGGCCCCATCCCTGGAGACATTCGAGGCCAGGCTTGATGAGGCTCTGAGCAACCTGATCTAGTTAAAGATGTCCCTGTTTACTGCAGCGGGGTTGGACTAGATGACCTTTAAAGGTCCCTTCCAACCCAACACATTCTATGATTCTATTTCAACAATGCTAGCACTTAATTCTCCTCTATTTGTCAGTTTCTGTCAAGAGGAATCCATACTACAGTTCCCAATCAGAGGTACAACCACCCCCACCTGCAGCTCCTGCTGTCACCAATTTGGTTTGATTCTGCTGTGGAGTCGGCTTGGTACTCCTGCTGCTAATCTGGTAGGGCCTACCTGCCAGGTCTGCATGCTGAAATACAGTTCAGCAATGCTAAATTTATAATTAATGTAAATGAGGCTATAAAGAAACTTGTTATGTCCTTTGTTGTCTTCTTTTTTCTGCCCACATTGAGGGAGCTGAGTTATATCCATATAACTGTGCTAGTCCTACATTTGGCATTTTGATTTTTCACACAGTTGTTTAATCTCTCTTTAGCCAGCAAAATCTTCTGATCCTTCCTTTCTGTTTAGACCCTGACCTTTGTCCGTTCTCCCTGCAGACGACTGGAGTTTTGCCATTGACTAAAACAGGAGCTGGTTTGTGCCCAAAAAAATTGATTAATTATTGCAAAAGATATTTTTTAACAGTTTATGAGAGTCTGTCAGTCAACTTCGTTTTTGTATTGTCTAAATTAACTTTTAATTAATGATAAAAATCTGATGTTTATCTGCCTAATTTGATTTCATGCCATAACACTTTTGTTTACATATAGATAAAATCTTTCTCAAAAAATGTAAACTGGTTAGGTCAGTCCAATTTCAGCTTTTTCTATTTTTCCTGCTAACGGAAATGGTTCCTTATTCATACTAATGGATGATGACATCAGTGAGTACATAAACCGCACAGTACCTTGACCTCTTTGCAAAATTGAAAAGTCTGAACAAAACTTGACTAAACATTTGTGAGAACTGACCTTCTGTGATGCTACACGCTATATTTAATGGTGAAGGCTCTAATTATTCCTGAGATACAGCCATCAGAAAATTGCCACTTTGCATTGTGTACAAGAATAAGCCTTTCTGCACTGCAACTCCCATCACAGTGTGCTAAGCACTCCAGCTGTGTTATAATGCCATATTTTTACCTGAACCTATATTTGGTTTCAACTAGGGTTAAGAATCGCCGTTAACTGTGTCCTCATAAATGATTCCTACTTATTATTGCAGAAATATAGCGTGACACAGTAAAAGGAAAAGTCATACAGCATGAATATACAGATGGAGTAGTTAAAATACAGAGAGTATACGTTCAGGATTCTAAATACCTCAAATTCTTTACTGCTTTGCTCTGATTTCAGTGTGACTACTCTGAATATAAGACAAAGCAGAATTTAGCTGTTAAAAAGAGTTTAACCACCAGTCACCCAGCGACATTAGTCAAAAAGCCTAATTAGAGTTTCACACGGAAGGTGATGGGGGAGTTACCTGGTGGAAGAGCAGCACTGTTTGAATTTCACATTCAAGCTTGTTTTCTGCAGTCCATAACTGTAATACACTAGCTTGAAGCATAGTTCTGAAATCTTCATCATACACTATATTTCAATTTTCTGTAGTGTTTTACTGTAGTTCATATGCTAAAATTGCTTAATAATTACGTGTAATTGAGTGGAAGCATCTGCCAGAGTTTGTAATTTTATGAATTTTTAAGGTTTATGATTGCATTTTTGCTTTTCTTGGCTACTTTGAATATATTACAGTACAGAAGTCTGTTAAATCAATGTATGGATAATACACACACATGCACATAGGTCTTACCTGAGTCTATTGATAACATTTGCAAAAGAAACCACAGTTAAAGCAAAACTTTTGCTCTGTACTAAAGAAAAAAACAAGACGTACAATCTTCATTAGTAAAACTGATTTCCATATTAAACTTCCATGTCTCTTTCCTTTTAGTTACTTGACTTATTCCATCTTTCTCCTTTCTTACCTCTCCTTGTTTTACAATTTTTAGTGTCCTTTTCAGGAATTTCACATCCAACTATCTTATTCACTAGGCTAATTATATACTACCAGAATGGCACCTGGTGGCAAGGCAACACTGTTGTGGACTTTCTAGGAAAGGAGGAGTGTAGTCACAACCAAATCCTCAACCCTCAATGATGAATGGAAAGCCTCCAAGAGGAACCTACACAGCTATAACATAGCCTTGTCTTATATAGTTTTATATACTATCTGCTTACACTGTTACTTTCGTAAAGACAGACGTCTCTGACTCTGGATGCATTTTTTTTCTTCAAAACTACCATAGATGTCATAGCAATCCATCATGTTAAAACTTCAGTAACACTGGCCAAGCACAGCAGGCCTTGTGGGTTAGCTCTAGATTTACACATAGGTACCATCTCCATAATCTACCACTGCAACCTACTCAACTGTTTTGCCATGAAATGAAAAAGTCATTGAGTTATTTTTGTGAATTCTACTAAAATCAACTATTGAAATAAATATATATACAGGCTGAGCTTATAATTGCCCCTAAAGGAAAGGCATCCAAAGCCAAGATCATACACCTGGGAAATTATGAGGGGATCTCAGGGCACAGCAAAGAAATTTGGCCATGGAAACCTGGAGCACAAGGATCCTCTTTCCTCTTTGGGACATTTACGTGGGCTGCCTTGTACAGCTGGGGAGCAGAAAGGAGGCCTGATAACCCACAGGTCCTGGGCCTGCTCTAGTACATCTTGCTTCTTCCAATCTCTTTTTTCTCCACTTGTATTTCAGGTATTGGTGAAAGTCAGACTGAGTTAAGTACCTGGGATGACACAGTGGTATGTGTGTCATTCAGGCAAGGGGAGGCAAAATAACAAATAAGAAAGCAATACCCAAGGCTTATGACACAGGTGTCATATTTGGTGGTCCCTCAAGAACATAGCAGTGTGAAAACCACTAAGAAAGCTTTTAGGCACATGAGAGTTAAAATGGTTGTCATAGAAGCCATACTCTAGCACAAGACGCTTTCATGGGAATGGTTTGCAAAGGCAGAAGTGAAGGGATATACAGTGGGATTTTGTCACCTGGAACGTAGCTGGTGATGACTAAAGCAGAAAACAGCCTAGAGAGCTTTTGCCTTTAAGACTTTATAGAGTAAAAAACCACCCTAAAATCTAAATAAAATTGTAACATTCTTTTTCATAGTAACTATTAATACATTCATTTCTCATATGAAGCCAATTTTACAATTATATTTAGATTTTAGGGGTAGTCGAAGTACTTTACAGTACTTTTAGAGTGGGTGAAATTATTTGTTTATGGCCAGTGAGATAGAACTCCATCAAAATAATAACAGAAGAAAAAAAGAAAAGAAATAAAGAGGAAGTCAGACATAAACACCAGGGAGGCCTGCATGGATGAACAAGGAGCTCCTGGAGAAAATCAAACACAAAAAGGAAGCCTAGAGAGGGTGGAAGCAACGACAGGTAGCCTGGAAGGAAGAAATTGTCCCAGCAGCTAGGGATCAGGTTAGGAAAGCTAAAGCCCTGATAGAGTTAAATCTGGCCAGGGACATCAAGGACAACAAGAAAAGCTTCTATAGGTATGTCAGTGATGAAATGAAGACTAGGGAAAATGTGGTCCCTCTCCAGAAGCAAAAAGGAGACCTGGTTAGCCAAGATATGGAGAAAGCTGAGGTACTCAATGATATTTTTGGCTCACAGAAAGCAACTGTATCCTGGACTGCATCAAAAGAAGTGTGGCCAGCAGGTCGAAGGAGGTGATTCTGCCCCTCTACTCCACTCTTGTGATACCCCACCTGGGGTACTGTGTCCAGCTCTGGAACCCCCAGCATAAGAGGGACATGGACCTGTTGGAGCAGGTCCAGAGGAGGGCCAGGAAGATGATCAGAGGGCTGGAGCACCTCTTCTATGAAGATAGGCTGAGAGAGTTGGGGTTGTTCAGCTTGGAGAAGAGAAGGCTCCAGGGAAGCCTTACATCAGCCTTCCAGTACTTCAAGGGGGCCTACAGGAATGATGGGGAGGGACTCTTTATCAGGGAGTATAGCAACAAGAACAAGGGGTAATGGTTTTAAACTGAAAGAGGGTAGATTTAGATTAGACATGAGGAAGAAATTCTTTACTGTGAGGCTGGTGAGGCACTGGAACAGGTTGCCCAGAGAAGCTGTGAATGCCCCATCCCTGGAAGTGTTCAAGGCCAGGCTGGATGAGGCTTAGAGCAACCTGGTCAATTGAACGACCCCATGGCAGAGGGGTTGGAAGGTTGGAACTAGATGACCTTTAAGGTCCCTTCCCCCCATTCTATGAAAAAGAGGTCTCTTTTTTTTCTTCCGTAACCAATCCCTTATTTAGAGGTAAGTTAATTGCTTCTGCAAAGCAAATAATTTCACCCACTCTAAGAGTATTTAAGCATTTTAGCATTTATTCAAGTTACAAAGGCTGCAATGTTCACCTTTCTACTACTTCCCTATAAATTAATGTTAGTAGTAGTGCCCAGTCAAAAATAAGAATGCAATTTCAAAATATTCCCTACCTCTACATTCCTCAAAATCCTGAAAATCATCTGCAGAAAGCAGATGAGCTCTGAATGAGGCAAACCATAGGGCATCCTGCTGGGTAATGGACATAGGATTTTCACAGTTCCTAGTTCCTGGGAAATCTTCATGATTTCCTTAGACACAGGTAAACTTGTGATCCTGGATCTCTTATTTACTGATGATATATTCAGTAAATACAGTACTTTAATATGACCTTTTTGGAAATCTAGGTAACTTGTACATTTTTTTTAGCTATCAAATAAACACCAGATAGATAGAAGTATGAACTGCAGAAAACATCTAATTTTTTTTCACAAAAACTAGTAACAGAATTTTGGCATGGAATTGTATAAAGCAAACAAAACCCAATAATAACCAAAATATTTACTTTCAGGAAGTGGACACACATGTTATAGGTACATGTCTTTAAAGTAATCATTTATGATATGTGTTCCTGCTGTTGGATTTTTATTTCCTATCTACTCGATCTCTCCCAAAAGCAAGGAAAATAATAATAAGAAATTATTTCATAATTTGTTTGTTGTGACTACACATTAGAGTAAAATTTAACAGTTCCATAATGTCTAATCCATGCTAGTTTCTTGTTTCATCAAATTTGATTTTATGCAGAAATATATGAAAGCATTATAGGAAATTACATGTACAAACTATAATAGGACAAGTATAAACTATAATAAAAGTACATTTCTTGTCAGTCAGAAAGACATATATCTACTAATAAATTATTGTATTCATCAACCTTTCACCTTATCAGTCTGACACTTAAAACTGTAAATTGTAAGGAAACTCAAAATGGAAGAGCCTTTGTTGTCAGCGTGAAAGAAAGTGGCTTTCTGAAATGCAGGACTGATATAAACCTTAAAATAAAATATTGCAGGACATACTTCAAACGGAGTTTGAAGTCCGCTAGTAAATGGGAAAGTGTTCTAATATTTTAAATAAAACTTTTCACTGCTGTGCTTCAAGTATCATGCAGAAAATCTCTGTGAATTTGAAAACATCACTCAAGATATTTAAGAATTTCTTTCTATTCTGATCATTAATGACTTCTGTTTAGTCTTAAATTCACAGATGTTAATAGTTCACTGAAAACCACAGCGATAGTAGTCATAGAAGAAAATGTATAAATAATATAAAATATTGGCAATATATTGCTCAAGATATTTGCATATCTTTATCTCCCATATGAAGCCATCTGCATAGGTAATGAGCGACAGTATAGTAGTTTTAATCGAAGTTTTAAAGCCATTTACTTTTGCACTTAGATTTACAAAGGACTCGAGATCTGATGTTGAGGTGCTGTGCAACTATTCTAATTTATATTTTTGCAAACCTTTGACAGTACCAGGAATCTGAATTGTGAATGAAAGCTCAATTATGAAAAATGTACTGACAAAGTAAAATGACTGCTTCTTGCCAAAGGAGCAAATGGTAAATGGTTACAGAGTGTATTAGAGTTGAAGTAATACTAGCGGGTTTTGTAAGCTTTTTTGCAGATGTGAAAAAGTCTACGAAGTTTTAAATTCTAGCCTAAATTAAATTAACAAGCGATGCTAAAGTAAGAAGAATAAAAGGAAATCGTCATAAATGGGGGGCTCAAGAAGCAGTAACGTTTTCACCAACAGCATGATCATAGAATGGGATCAGACAAGAAGAACAATTTAGAAGAATGTAAGAGTTAGACTCACAGTTAGTTTCCTTGGAGACAAGTGACACACTACTTACATAATTTTTTCCTATTTATAATAATGTGGTTTACATTAATGATTAGAAGGAGCCCTAGAGCAAGATGTTTCTGACAATGACCTCTCTTTTATGCTAACATTCTCACCTGCCGGTACAAGAAAGTCCTCTCTTTCTTGTAACATTGTCTGAAGCTTGGACAAAGTTTACCCCTAAAAGACTTGCTACTTATCTTGTTTCTCAACAACTTTAAACCTCTGCATTACAATATTTAAATTATTCTTCCGTATTTCTTGCAGAAAGAAGCCTATCTGAAAGTACTGCTCAAATGAGACCTGGACTAATCTACCAGTATCTAACCAACTAGATTACTATTACTCCTGTATGTGTTGGGAAAACAGAGAAGCATGGATGAGTTTTTCTGTGTAACTATTGCCCAATTTACAATCTTCTCAGTCAATTGGGACAGGGACTAAAGGATGACAGTCACCCAGGTAACAATTGCAAATTGGCTTCATATAATGTGAAAGTAAGAGAGACCAACCTGAAGTTACCTAATTTATAAATCCACTGGCAGATTATGCCCACAATCTAATTCAAAAAAGCAATAAACTATTAAAACAGTAGTCCTCTGTGGGGTAACATATCCATCCAACACCTGACACCATACTGAAGTCTGAGCCCAAGATGGAACCACCACACATAAGGGCCAGACCACCATCCAGGACTGGGAGACATCACAGAATTGAAGCAAGGATCCTTTTCTGCTTGGTCCATGGCACAGGCCACAAGTGGAAAGGAGAGGCTTGGCACTTGATTGACATGAATGTGAAGTGTGTGAGTAGACTCTCATGAGGAGACTCATGAAGATTAACAGAAGCAAACACCAAGCCTGCACCTTGGGAGGAATAACCTGGTGCACCAGTACACGCTGTGGCCAAACAGCTGGAAAGCAGATTTTCAGAAAAGGCGCTAGTGGTCTTGATGGGCAACAAGTTGAACATGAGTCAGCAATATGCCCTTGTGATAAAGAAGCCCAACAGCATCCTGGGGTGTCTCAGCAACAGTGTAGACAGCAGGCGCCGGGGACTGATTCTTCCTCTCACCACTGGTGAGACCACATCAGAGTGCTGTGTTCAGTTCTGGGCTCCCCAGTAGAAGACACATGCACGTATTAGAACAAGGCCAGCAAAAGGACATGAAGATAATTATGGAACTGGAACATCTTTCACAGTGACTGAAGAGTTGGGACTGATTAGTCCAAAAAGGAGAAGGCTCAGAGGGAATCTCATGAATGTATGCAAATATCTGATGAGGGAAAGCTAAAAATGAAAGCCAGGCTATTCTCAGTGGTGCTCAATGAGAGACCAAGGGGCAATGGAGACAAATAAAAACCAGAAAATTCCATTTAAACATAAGAAAACTTTTTTTTTTATTGTGAGGATGTTTGAGTCCTGGAACATGCTGTCCAGACAAGCTGTGGAGTGTCCATCCTTAGAGATATTCAAAACCTGACTCAGCACAACCCTGAGCAATTTATCATAGTTGAGCCTGCTCTGAGCAGTGGGGTTGGACTAGGGGATGTCCAGAGATGCCTTCCAAACTCAAAGATTCTGTGATTCTATGAACAGAAATAAAAATAAAGTTTTATCTCAACTAGAAATTGCTATCCGCTTACCTTGCCCATCCTGCTTATTAAATAACATTTAGGTTATACATCATAGTGTAGTGTGGCCTGGCTCTTGCAGCTGCCCTACACAAAATCCTCTATGACAGTATTCCATAATTAATATTTACAGAAACAGTCTTTTGGAAGAAGTGTTCTTTTTATATATATTAACTTGTTTTTATGAAACTGTTTCCTTAAGAATTCTCTTAGTTTTGAAGTTATGCCTGGAGGAATGTGAAATTTAATAATTCTTCTTGCAAAATTGTATTGTGATTGTATTGCTTATGAGATTCAATTACTCATATATAAAATAAGTTTCCGATTCCTATCCAATTTATATATCTGTCTAGTACAGGACTTTACAAACTTACTTTGTTTGCAGATATAGTAATAGAGTGCCTCCAAGCCACAAATATATGAAGGCAGCGTTTAGTTGTACAGGCAGCTTTTGTGCATTCTGCTTTGTGAACAAAATCTACAGGAAGAATTCCTCTGTAACATCTGCTATCTGCACTAGTTTTGCAAGAACTATTGTCAATAGTGTAAGAAATAATAACCTATTAATCACAAGGCTTCCATAAGGATTGAGTCAACTTACACAAATTCAGGGCTTAGTTTTACAATAGCTGATAAAATATTTTGCTTCAGCATAGGAATTGAAACAAAAGCTACAAAATATACTCTTGTTGGTAAGCCTTTTTCATCTGTTCCCTACTAAATGGCCTTTGGCTCTAAATCTTGTATACAAGTCCTCAAGGGAGAGGATAAGACCACTCAGTGGATACGGAACTGGCTAGATGGCCGCACTCAAGAGGGTCGCAGTCAATGGCTCAATGTCCACATGGAAACCAGTGATGAGTGGCATTCCTCAGGTGTCAGTACTGGGACCAGGGCTGTTTAACATCTTTGTCGGTGACATGGACAGTGAGATCAAGTGCACCCTCAGCAAGTTTGCTGACAACTCTAAGCTGTGTGGCATTGTCTACACACTGGAGGGAAGGGATGCCATCCAGAGGGACCTGGAAAGGCTTGAGAGGTGGGCCTGTGCAAACCTCATGAAGTTCAACCAGGCCAAGTGCAAGGTCCTGCACCTGGGCCATGGCAATCCCAGGCACAAATACAGGTTGGGCGGAGAATGGCTTGAGAGCAGCCCTCTCTTGAGGTTGGGCAGAAAAGGCCTTGGGGGTACTGGTGGATGAAAAGCTGGACACGAGCTAACAATGTGCACTTTCAGCCCAGAAGGCCAATTGCATCCTGGGCTGCATCAAAAAAAGCATGGCCAGCAGACCCAGAGAGATGATTCTCCCTCTCTACTCTGCTCTCGTGAGACCCCACCTGGAGTACTGTGTCCAGCTCTGGAACCCTAAGCAGAAGAAAGACATGGACCTGTTGGAGCGGCTCCAGAGGAGGGCCACAAAGATGATCCGAGGGCTGGAGCACCTCTCCTATGAAGACAAGCTGAGGGAGTTGGGGTTGTTCAGCCTGGAGAAGAGAAGGCTCCGAGGAGACCTTATAGCGGCCTTCCAGTACCTGAAGGGGACCTACAGGAATGATGGGGAGGGACTCTTTATCAGGGAGTGTAATGACAGAACACGGGGTAATAGCCTCAAACTGAAAGAGGATAGAGTTAGATCAGATATTAGGAAAAAATTATTTGCTATAAGGTTAGTGAGGGACTGCAACAAGTTGCCCAGGGAAGTTGTCAATGCCCCATCCCTGGAGGTGTTCAAGGCCAGGCTGGATGGGGCTCTGAGCAGCCTGGTCTAGTGGGAGGTGTCCCTGCCCATGGGAGGGGGTTTGGAACTAGATGATCTTCAAGGTCCCTTTCAATCTGAACCATTCTGTGATTCTGTGCTTCTGTGATTCTGTGAAATGACAGATGATCCATACAACCCAGATGATGTTCCCTAAAAGAAGAAAAAAGGAATTTAAATATGCTCAAAATAGGAGACTCAGAAATAAAATAATACAAAGACAAAAGGGAAGGCTAAAGAAGACAATCTATCAAACTCCTTTCAAACTTTGTCTACATATTACATTCATTTCTGTGGTTACCTTATTGTTATTTTCACACTTATCACAGACTTTTCTTCCACTCACATTGACAAACCAATCAGTGGTATTGTTAATAATGGAAAGTGTTTCGTCTGCTTTTTCAATTGTCTTAGTATACCACACCAAGTGTTGTTCTTTTTATGCTCACTTTAAAAAACCTTCTACTTTGGTTGATCTTCTCAGCAAATCTCAGATGTGGGCATATGGCCCTAGACCTGTCCATCATTTTTTCACAGTGGATTCACAGAAACTCAGGATGAAAACTGTTCTAAATCCCATTATGAATCCAGTCTATGGACACTTATTCCTTTTAAGGTGTTTTATTTCTATTTTAGTTGAATTATCCACAAGTATTTTAACACTTTAGAAATCAGTCTTGACTATAAGTCAAACAGATCAGTCATGTTTTGAGCAACCATTACTCAGTTGATGGTGACATCTTTATTACTCATTACAACTATACACTTATCTTTTGTCTTAAATAAAATTAGGTTGCTACAATCATCCTAATTCAGAATTGTTGATGCTTATTGTCCATAATTTTTGTAATAAATAAAAAAAAACTACAAAGAAACTTAAGAGAAAACTCATTGCTATTACTAATATATCAAACTGTCTGACATTGGACTGTCCCCAAAACATAAAAAAAAAAAAATCTTACGTAGCTTTGCAAAATCTGTGAATGCATTTACAAGACCTTATCCATCTGGTTTGATTTGCAGTACAGTTTTTCCTTCTAAAGCTGTATTTTTATTCAGAGCTGTGAAAAAGAAAGGAAGAAAGAAAACAAGTTCATTTTTAAAGCTATCATAGAAACTATAATTTTATAAGTCAAAGGATGTAAAAGCTCCCATGCAAAATATTTTGTACAAAACCTAAATGCATACTATTAAAAAAAATATATGTTTCAAATGTTTGTAAAGATGGGATTTACCAGATTTATACACACTTTCTGAAAATGTGTTTACCGATTTTTGCAATTTTCTCCCTCTTTTATAAATACTATTTTCATAATACCTATTTTGCTTTTCCCTGCATATGAAATTGGATTATATTCCCCTCATCAATGGACTCTATTGCATACTTGCTATCTTCCCTATTTCTTGCTGTGAACAGATGTGTCAGGACAACATTTCCTTTCCCAAGTTTTAAGCATTTGGGCTGACAAAACAGTATTCGCTCTATCTTACACTAGAAAAACATCTTCAAAGAATAAGGTAGGAAGAAAACTGAGTATTCAGTAGGACTGTGAATCTAAAGGTAAACTCACATTCTCAGCCGATACAGAGGACAGGAATATGTGGGAGAGTAATTGCTCCTTCACATTTTTTTTGTGGGCTGATAACAGTGTCTACTTTAAGACATCCTCCATGTCTTAAAGTTGCTATATGGCGTAATTTGACTAGTACTCCATGAATTCCCTTGCAGAATCAATGTAGTTATGTCAACGTTTTGGAAAGACTCTCTGACTGAGTTTATGACAGCAAATAAAACAAGGCAGGGAAGAAAATAGCATGAATAAATGACTGGCACATCTCCCACTCAAAAAAAAAAAAAACAAACAAAAACAAACCAACAAACCCAGCATGTTAAAATACCTAGAAGATATTCTTCCTGACACACACTGTCCTCCAAATATCCCTTAACCTTTGTCTTAGAGAATGCTTCTGGGTCTGGACCAAATGCTCTAACACTTAAACATTACTAAACCAATCTTGTAGCCTGCATCTACTAATTTACAAAATGCTTCTAGTGTCATGGGCCTGGGATCCAAGTCTAGATAATAAACAGTAATCTTGACTTGGAATTTCAGGTTTGTCAGCATTAAAAAAAAACAACAAACAAACAAACAAACAAAAACCAAAAAACCCAAACAAAAAACCCAAACAAACCCTCAAAATAAATATCAATTTATTGAACAACTTATTATATACTGAGGGAAATTTCCCTGTATGTTGAGTTGTTCAGTCATTGCTTTTATGCTCCCTGCAATTTATTCCTCTTTTTCATTTCAAATTTATTTTTCCTACTTTTCTCCTGTACCATTCCTGTACTATGGGAAGTGAAAAAGAATCTGCACCTAAAAGCAGACCCAATGCTATTTTACTGGATGAGTTCTTGCAGTTTTCCCGATATATTACAGCTCATGCCCTTCTGACTGATAATAATGAGGTTCTCAAGATGTAACTGTAGGGCATTCTTATTAAAGGGATCTCATGTTTGACCATTATCTAACCTCTGGGTCTCTTTTTTAATGATGCTGAGTTGTTTTAAAGTAGAAACACTAAAGGCTGTCTCTGTTATCTGTCTCATTCTTCAAAAAAAAACCCAAAACTTTTCTTCTAAGGAAGGGTCAAGAATTTGAAGTTAAGAAAGAAAACTATTATTTTTTTTTTAATTAGGTTTCCTGCCTCTGTTTTTCTATTAAGTAAGGTTTTTTTATTAACTTACAGATATTTACATTCTAAAACATTCCTGTTTCATGATGCAAAACATTCTTACACTATAATAATGATCAGAGGTAATATTGTTAGCACTGACAAGGAAAGAAAACATTTCTCAGTAATCCCTCTTTACTTCAAAATCAGATATTCCTAAGGCATTGAACCTGTATGAAAACTAGTTATTAATATTTGCAGCTAGTTTCTCCCTATTGGATTTTGTTTTTCACTGCTTTTACCACGTGTTGGGTTGCTTTTGCTTAGATTTAAAAAAAGAAATAGAATAAGCATTTTTATTTTTAAAGTTTCAAAAATAGCCATTTTTGTTTCAATTTCGTTAGAATATGATTTGGAATACAAGTAACACAAAAAATATTCTTCTAAGAGAAAGAGATGCCTGCTTGTTTAAAAACGGAGAAGAGGGGGGAAATTCCTTCTTCATTTTTTTATGGAGCTGATATGTATAATGTTTTGCAGAAATCTGTAAGAAAGACTGAAAAGTCAGTGAAGCAGAAGCATCTCTTCAGAAGTGGCTTGCAGTAACTTTTCTGTCTTCTAGATGTGTGAATGAACACTGAATAAATATGTCCAGCAACACATCATAATATGTGAACAGAGGTAAATCAAAATATTTTGAAAAAGATATCTAAAAAAATACAAATGTATTGATGCTGATAAAGTACAATATGAAAAAAATAACTCTAATTGGAGCAGTTTCTCTACAGTATAATTTATATTCTAAATATGTACAATGTACAAAATTTGTCTTAAGAGAATATATGCAGAAATCAAGGCCGAAACATGTAGATTGTAATTAAAAGACTCATATTTTCCATCTCTCCCTCCAGCACTCCATGTATATTCCCTATGAAAGCTCAGAATTATCTTCCTACTGCCCAACTTCTTATCAATCTCAAAATGCTCTTATCGAATGCCTGGAAATTTTGCCTTTGGGTCACTGCAAAGCAGTAAAAAGACAGAAACATATAGCTCACAGGGGAGATCAAATGATTTTTTAATTTGAGTTCGGTACACTTTTTTGTTGGTACACACTAAGGCTTATTTGTTATACCTCTGTGTTGTTTCTCCTTGTTTGATAAGGGCTGGTGTATTAAGATTGCGTGTTTTATAGCAACTCTTTTGAACAACATCCTTTCTACTTTCCTGTTCAGACCTTCAAACCACCTCATAGCTTTCTATTGGATTAAAAGAAAACAAAAAATGTTTTCAGAAACACAGAAAGATCCCCCATGTTTGCCTTCTATAAATGGAGAACCTGGTACCCAGTCTCCTCAGGGTAACTAGTCTCATTTAGTTAAAGTCTTTTTGAGTGAATAAGAAATACTTTAGAAAACAACCATAAACTACTTAAAACATTGTCACTCATAACTTGAGACAAAGACGTTATGCAAGCTTTACTGAGCTTGGGTTTGGGGCAAATTTTCCCTTACTTATCTGGCTTTTGCTGAAATCGGTGTCAATTTATGTGTTCTTAATTGAGCTAAACTGCTATTTCATATGTTTTGAGATGTGCCAGGTATCAGGAAGACACTGTATTTTGGACCATTGTTTCAACATGCTTTTAAAACTGGTGGTTGTACCCACACACAGATTTAATAGACTTAGCATAGATTCCCTATTTAAACATACACCTCCCTATCCCCAGTAAATCTTATTAAATTAGTTGCATACGAGATGACTTGAAAGAAGTGATTAGGGGCAGAGGAGAAAGGTGTAGTGGTTTAACCCCAGCCAACAGCTAGAACCACGCAGCCACTCACTCACTCTCCCCAGTTTGGACAGGGGAGAGAATCAGAAGAGTAAAGGTGAGAAGAATACTTGTGGGTTTAAAGACAGTTTAATAGGTAGAGCAAAATCCACGCATGCAAGCAAAGCAAAACAAGAAATTCATTCACTACTTCCCATTGGCAGGCAGTTGTTCAACTATTTCCAGGAAAGCCGTGCTCCATCACGCGTAATATTTATTTGGGATGACAAATACCATTACTCTGAATGTTCCCCCTTTTCCTCCTCCTTCCTCCAGCTTTATATACTGAGCATAACATCATATGGTATGGAATACCCCTTTGGTCAGTTGGGGTCAGCTATCCCTGCTCTGTCTCCTCCCAATGTCTTGTGCATTCCCAGCCTTCTTGCTGGTGGGGTGTTATGAGAAGCAGAAAAGGCTTTGACTGACTAGCAACAACTGAAAACACCAGTGCACTATCAAAAGTATTTCTCATCCCAAATCCAAAACATGGCACTATACCAGCTGCTAATAAAAAAAGTTAACTCTATCCCAACTGAAACTATGACAAAAAGCTAATCCGTTGATGAAGAATAAGTTGAAAATACAAAAGATCCGGAAACATTGTAAGAATCAAAAATTCCTTAGGGTTTACCTGATTATATTTCTGAAGTTTGCTTGTCCCTGATTTTCCTGGAAACATACTTGTCTAACAATGTCTTTTTTCATCCAGAGAGAAACGTGAATCCAAACTAGCATTGCTCAACTGTCACTCAAGCAGTGAAGCAGATTAAAGGGGTTATGTGAAGCTAAATTCCTTCCCCAAACACAAGGGACCCTTTCTTTCACGTGACTAGTCTTGAGATATTTTCATTCCCGCCTTATTTTAAGATACTTACTTTTGTTTGACTCCAGCGTGTAATCCCCAGCAGTATAGACTTAGGGTTTAGACTTCAAAGTATTGCTGTAAATTTATTTTAGATCTTTTCTCTCTTTCCCATCCAAAACTAGCTCTCTTTTCTGTGTGAGTGGTGGTGTGGTGGAAGTAGGAGACTTAGGAGAATTATTTGCCTGAAAGTTTATGCATTCAATTTAATTTGTATGCATGCAAGTGTCAGTAGGTTTCTGCAGATTATTAAATATTGGCACAAGTACTGTAGAAGCCTAGAGCACTGCTGTCATGTGACAGTGGAAGCTTGACACTGGGACCAGAAGAAAAGCAGCTCAAATATTGTGATCTCACTATGATTTTCGAACAGAGGTAAGAGGGAGAAAGTAGGTGCCCTGAACTCATAAGAAATGCCAGACAACTAGAGATTTTGAGATGATATATAAACATAGCCCAGAGACAAACGGTGTTCTAGTTCAAATCTGTAGTGATTTCCTGCCTTAAAAGCTTAGCCTTTATATTGCCAAATATGTTAAAACCAACATGAATTGTTTTCATATGGATAGAAAACATATCAGTGTCACAGCTGTCAGTGGCAATTGCAAAAAGTTTACCTTCAAGTCCCTTATTCCTGATTTTTTCATAGATTTGGAATTTACCTAGTGGTGATTTAAGCTTGACTGCACTCACTTTGTCACAGACTGTTAGCCTCTTCCTGTCCAAGGAATCTTTTGACAGAATTCAGAATACCACTCTCATTTTGTATGTGTATGTTTTTGTCCCTTCCTTAATCTTTTTACAATTCCTTCTTAAAAATTTATTCTTTTCATTTGCTTTGGTTTATTTTTTCATCTAGGCTATGCTTACAGTTATATGGTTCCACAGTAAAATTTGGAATTGTGCTTTTCAAGAGAAGATGAACATACTGTTGTCAGAGAAAGCAGAGAAGGCGAATGAGATACTGAGTAATCACCTTCTTAAGCATTTTACCTAAATAGAATTTGTCGTACTGTTTCATGTTGTAGGGGAAAGACATGGGGTCATGCTGATCCCAAACAAATGCGATCAGATTTTCAGAAGTGTGATGCTTAAGAGATGAAGAGAAATGTTTCTCTAAAGAGCTTTAAAATGGGAAATGCCGTATTGAAAACAATTACTTTTTCTGTGAAACCATGAGAATCTTATTCAAACTTACTTCTTTCATTTAAAGGCAGGGTAATAACAAAATCTAAGAAAAAAACAATAATAATAAAAAAAAGCTATACTACCATTGGAGTTGGAATTGACCATTTTTTTAAATTTCAGAATTACTTTTGTTTTCAAAGTATTTTATAAAATAATTTTAATGAAATACCAAAACAAAGAAAGTAAAAAATATTTTTATGAAATATTCTCGCTGTCCACAAACGACAGTTTTCCTTGGATATTTTTCTTGAGCAATTTCAAAGTATTGGTGTCTCATTGCACTAATGAATTATATGCATAAATTTAATAAATCCATTTTTCTATCAACAACAGGAAATACATTTTAACACGCCAGAGAAGGGAGTCCTGAAATGTGAATTACCTCACAGTTCAGAATGGAACTGAAAACACTGGCATTAAAAGTTTAAATTATATACACTTCTATTTAGTGTTTAGAAGCATTAGTACTTGAAAATGATAGGAAAAGAGGCTTCTGATGACCTCTGTTTAGGACTAGAAAAGATCATGACCATCAATCCTACTACCAGTATGTAAAATACAGTAGCTAGCACAAGAAATCAAACTGAGGAGGTGAATATATCTTTATCAAGGAAGTTCACTGTTGCATGCAGAAAACTGGTTAAAGGATTAGGATACTGCATACTTTATTTATTTATTTGTATGATGTGCAGGTGAGCTACTATCATATCCTACCAGAAAAATTCAAGGACTTCTTAATAAACTGTATCTATTCTATGGATAAAACTAGTCGTGATGAATAGCTGTTAAGGATGTTGTTGAATGCAGGCAGAAAAATTGCTCTTTCTTGTTTTTAGAGAAAACTTTTGAATCCAGCCCTCACCACAATACCTGGAAACACAATAAACATAAGACACCTTAAGTACACATTTTAGAATCTTCTTTTTATCCCACTGTAAGTTTCTTGTTTTGTGCAATTTTCAAATTTTAACTAGGAATCAATGAAAAGAAAATAGTCTTTTTTAACAAAATGTGGAAAAATAACCCCCGGTGTACCTCAGAGCTGAGTAAGACCACCTTCCACCATTGAACTCCTCCTAGCAAAGGACTTTGAACCCTGACAGCACCTCATCCTTTCTCCATTTCTGCTTGAGATAATGTGGCACCAGTGACTTTAACACCAACCAGAATGGATGTGTAAGCATAGCACACTATAAAAAAGGGGTAGATACTAGGTTGTTTTCTATAAAAAAATTAATGGTATCACTAATGAGGTTTTTCTGTAATAGTTAAGTTAGGCTACAAGTGCTTGTATCATTGTTAGTGAACTAATAATAATAGCTGCTGTATTTTGATTAGACTCTTAAAATTGTAATAAGACAAACAATATTTTTTTTCTCTCTGTAAGTAAAATGTTTCCCCTTTTGCTCCTAACAAGAAGTTGAGCATAACACTACCTAGCACGGCATTTATGAGACTCTCACTCTTCAGAATCTGAGAAAAAAGGACTGGAAGAAGAGGAGCAATCTAGTCATGGTAAAAGCACAACAACTGAGTAGAAAAGCATGCAGAGTGCGGTAAGAAGTGTATGAGAGAAATGACTATGAGAAATTGTTATTGCTGGCAGAATAATTCAAATATATATATTGGGTACCTGAGATCATGACAGCTAGATGAGTGAATTTGAGGGACTGTTTGGAACAGCACACACAGTAGATTATTATCTACTTGCATCTTATATTCCTAGGGCTTGGAACACCATGCTGTTATCACTAAGCACTGTACTCTTCTTCAGTCAGTAGATTCAAACCAGATATCCGCCAATAGCAACCAGAATGACTTTTGGTTCATGTCACCGTGTCCTGTTTTTCTGTTGATATATCTTGGATGCATGCAAGTAGTTTCATTTTCTATGGGTGAAAGACAATCTTGCAGGTACCTGACATCCTTTTTTTTCTAAGGATCTACCAGTAGGGACATGCCAGAGAAATATTGCCTCTACACATAGAAGGAACTGATGACCCAGAGATCCATACCTTTGCTACATATTTGCTCATTACCCCATTAGCTTGGGACCTGTCAAGAAATAATGATATTCTGGATTTAGGTCATTCCTCCCAAAGCTCCAGGACAGGCTCTATAATGCAACTGTAGCAACAGTTTTAAAATGCTTGTAAATTCTGTTGCTGATAATGTTTCTAAGAAGGCATGGGGAAAATGCCTTCAAGCCCAGTAATAAGCAATATACTTCCATACAGTCACATTGTTAAACATGGGGTCAAATGATGATGCCGGATAATGAAAACAACACTGTAATTTTGACAAAAATATCTTGATGACATTTGTTTTGAATAGAAAAGTGTGTTGAAAAACAAAAAGAGGAGGTCCCATTTTAAACTGTCTTATCTCATGACTCTGAAAAGGAAACACGTGAGTGGTCCCATTCAGCCAGTCTATGGTTAATGCTGGCTTATAATTGTCCCCTAAACCTTTAAGAGTCCTTATATTACCAGAATACTAGAAGATACTGTGAATATTTTTCTTTCTTGGGAATGCACAAAAAGTATTCTTAATAGAAAAACTCTAATGGTCTGGAATCCTGTTTGACAGTTGTCTCTGCCCCAGCAATGTAATTTACAGTATTACATTTTGAGGTTTTTTCATCTGTTTTACTATAAAAGGAGGTCATGTCTAAATCAGAAATATAAATTTTCCTGGACTACCACTTTCAGGTATATTTTATGGGAAGTGTCTAAATGAAAACTACTACTATTGATTTATTCTTCTAAGGCACCAAAGCATTTCACACAAGTACGTGTTGGCAATTTAGTTTGACTTTCCTGCATTCCAGTCACCTGACACACGTTTGGTTTTGTTTGCTTTATTTTTTTGTTTTGTTTTATTTTATTTGTTTTGCTTTGTTTTTTTTCTCTCCTCAAGTCAGCATTATAATAGGCTCTGTTTGGACAAATATGTATCTGTCTAGAATAACTCATGACAAAACCAAAAGCAACATTTAAGACCAGATCATCAAGCAGTAATTTATTTTCTAGATCTGACATGGCAAAGCATACAATAGATCTCCTTACAGGCAGCCAAATCTGGGATAGAAGCAGCAACTTTACAGAAAAAGTTGCTGAAGGACAAATCATTAAAATGAAAATTTTGAGCAATTACTCAGACTTACGGTGGGATCAGATATGAAATTTTTCTCTAACTTGATACTTGTGGTGGATTAGCCTTGGCTAGCAGCCGAAATCCTACCCAGCTGCTCACCCACTCAGCCTCCTTAGTGGAGCAGACGACAAGAACAAGAAATCTCATTGAGATAAAGACAGTGAGGTTGCTTACCAATTACTACCATGGGCAAAACATTCCACACTCCCCCAGGCTCAATTTCACTCCTTCAATATCAGTTCCTCTCCCTACCCTGCCCTGAGCAGCACAGGTGGGATGCGGGGGTTATGATCAGTACACAGTGATTCCTCTCACTTCTTCCTCACACCTTTCCTCTGTTTTGGCATAGGCTCTCCCATGGACTGCAGGGGACTATCTGCTCTGGTGCCTGGAGCACCTCCTTTTCCTCCTTGGACCTTGGTGTGCCCTCTGCTGTTTCTTACTCTTTTTGTTCTCTCCTCTTCTTTTTATCTGACATTTTTTGACTTTTCTTTAAAAAGTTAACACAGGGGTGGCAACAGCTTGGCTGATGGGATCAGCTGTGTCCTATGGTAGGTCTGTGTCTCACATAGGATAGCCCCTGACCTCTTCTCAAAGCAGCCATCCCTGCTAACAAAGCAGAGCCCCTGCTACCAAAACTTTAACCAAAGCCAATACAGTAGTCATCTAAATTTTGTTTCACAAAATGAGACCTACTTTCAGATGCAACACTTACCTACATCTCAGACCCCATATTTCAGTTCAGATCCAGAAAGTAAATCTTTATATACAGGAAATATAGAAGATAAAAAATGTAATACCTGAAGATAGTACGAAATAATTTAATGAAGAACAGAATCATAAATATGCATTCTATAATCTCCCTTCGATAGCAACAAGTACACCCGCCAGTTTCCCGTGACTTCTATGATTTCTGCATTTTCCATATAGACAAGACATGTGATGTATCATCGCCGTTTTATTGATCTCTCTAGTCTGATACCCTAAACAGTTATTTCACTTGGTCAGTGTCTGGAGATATTCATGATAATAATCCTGCACTGTAGATAATTTCTTAATGCTTGTTGCCACATGAGGAAATAAGGTTGGGTATTCCTGTTACGAACTGGAGGAGGAGAACAGTGTGGTACAGCTAGAAGAGACCACTAAATGTCAGGCTGACAGAGGAGGGAAGGGGAGAGGGCAATAGTGGTCTTCTTTCTGGTATTATGAGCTTCCTATTATTCAAGAGTTACTATTTCTAATCAGTTAGAGTATAGTCATCTTGAATACAACCTATCTAGTATGAGAACACATTGGAAAGTTAATTTGTTCTTAAATTAGTTCTTAAATTCTTAAGCTGCTATTAAGATCGGGACAGTATCTATAGGACTTTGATTATAACACTGTATTCCTAAACCCTTCATTATACTATTTCAATAAATGTGTAATTCAGCATTAGCTGAAACAAAGCACATGAAGCACACCTCATTCAGAGCATCTGTTAGAACAAACTGTAATACAAAATACCTGAAAAAAATTATTCAGGCAATCATTGAATCTTAATGAGGGACAGGTTTTCAGAAATAGGAGTAAACAGAAGAATACATATTTTCTTCTCTGGTGTATTTCAAGACACAAATTAATTCATATTACTGCTTCAGTGGGATTTATACTGAGATATATGTGTTAGCAAAATTTGCTATAACATAGTGGGATGATGATTTAAAAAAACATATGAATATATATATATCCGTCAGACTGCTTATTTATTTGGAGGCAGCAGCAGCAAACAAGATTTTCAAACTAAAGCCTAAAATAACACGTGAATTAATCTTAATTTTAAAATAATCTCAGAATATAACATTATAGAATGTAATGACCACCAGAATTGCACTACTTTCTTAGTGAGAACCCAAGTTTACTTTGAAAATAATCTCTCTTTTGGATTCAGAAAAAAATTAATATAAAATTGAACTAATTGACACAAATGTGACTGTAGGTTTCACGTGAAAATCTGAAAGTACTAGTTATGCATTGTAGCCAAATAAATATTTTCATTCACTAACCACCTCTTCATCTACTGGCATAATTCAGCTCATAAAGCCAGAAAAAAAATATGCAAATTTCCTGTTATCATATTTTTCTCTGGGAATAGTACATTTTCTATTAAATTATACATGATTTTCATCAGCTGAATAGCATATAAAAAAAACCTTCAATCCTAATTTATGACTAAATCTGCCATGCTTTGCGTCGGACTGGCCACTGAGATGAACGACAGATGCTCTCCCCCACCTTTCTCTCTAAGGAGAGACCTTCTTGTCCACCTGGGCGCACTGCTGGCTCATATTCATCTGGCAGATGACCAACACCTCCAGGTCCTTTTCTGCCAGGCAGCTCTCCAGCCACTCTTCCCCAAGCTTGTAACACTGCATGGGGTTGTTGTGACCCAAGTGCAGGATCTGGCACTTGGTCTTGTTGAACCTCATGCAATTGGCCTCAGCCCATTGATCCAGCCTGTCCAGATCCCTCTGTAATGTCTTTCTACCTTCCAGCAGGTTGATATCATTCCCTTAGTCCACATACCACTGCTCGAAACATACATAAAATGTCCGTAAATGTCCATTGAGTTAATTTAGTCCATGACTTTGGGCTCCATCTGTCATAGCAGTCTTTCAGGGCAGGTGAGATGGTGTGTGGTGTTGTGTGGAGTTACTGGGCACCGAAGCCAGCTCAGGTTGCCGACTCAGCAGCTCAGTGCAATTGCTGCACTTGCACTACTTCTTGTAAGGCTTGTTCTCCATTGGTTCAGGTGGTTCCCGCTATAGCAATTCCTGTAACATGTAACTCAAACCATGGGTTACAACAATTTAAAGGTGTATCCATTACAACCTCCACCCCTTATCCCTTTGGGTGAGGTTATAGGGTTTAAAATTGCAATAAGCTCCCATTGCCCCTAGCCTGGCTAGCAACAAGAGGTTCCTGCTATAGTAATTGCTGGATTTAACTTTACTCCCAAATTCTCTACATCCTCCCTTTGCCAGAGGTACAGGTAGATGGGGAATGGGCTTTACAGTCAGTTCATCACACGTTATTTCTACCACTCCTTCCTCTTCAAGGGGAGGACTCCTCACACTCTTCCCATGCCTCCAGAGTGGGGTCCCACCCATGGGAGACGGTTCTCCATGAACGTCTCCAATGTGAGTCCTTCCCATGGACTGCAGTTCTTCATGAACTGCTCCTTCGTGGGCCCCTTCCACAGGGTGCAGTCAGTCCTTTAGGCATTCACTGTTAACCTTTATGAGCTGCAGGGGGACAGCCTGCCTCACCATGGTCTTCACCACAGGCTGTAGGGGAATCTCTGCTCTGGTGCCTAAGGCACCTCATTCCCCTCCTTCTAAACTCAGCATAGTGTCTGCAGAGTTATTTTGACTTGAGTTCACACTGGAGTTTCAGCATGTCCAGTACTACAGCACAGAAAAACAGCAGCCCTTGCCATCTGCTGGCACAGGCACACTGAGGTTTTAAATTGAAGGAAGAAATTACTTTAAATGAGCATAGAAGAAAGTTCTCAGTGAAGGCCTGATTTCGCAGCCTTTGGTTCCTTGATATCGTCAGATCTGAGAAGGATCAAAAGAAGCTACGTTCAAGGTACCTAGGAATATATCTTGACAATTTTCTTGCTTATCACCTGTTTGAATTTTTGTACATTCAAAAAAAAAGAGTGATTGTAAAGTCTGGCAGTGATATAGGCAGGGAGCCACGTTTTCAAGACTGTAATTCATAAATACATTTACCTCTGTACTGACAAGATCGGTCTCGATGAGGGTTCCTGGAGGCCAGTAAACCTATGTCAATGAGAAAACACATGGAGTTGATACACAACTGATTTTAACCTCTCAGCTTTTCTATATTGGTTATATCGACTATTTTCTGTGTACACAATATTCCCAGGTGAATGGGTACAAATATATTTTATATTTTTTTCTAGATAAAGGGAGCTAATATTGTTGCTGAAAAAAGCACATGCCTCTAATATCAATAGTAATTTAATTCACTTCATGGGAATTACATCTGGGCTGGATGAGCAGACGGTAAGGTGGATTGAAAACTGGCTGAATGGTTTTCAGAGCAGCCCAGTGGCTGCTGATGAATGGCATAAAGACTAGCTGGAGACAAGTCACTAGTGGTGTGTACCCCAGGGGTCAATACTGGGTCCAGCGCTGTTTAACATCTTTATTAATGATGGGGCAGAGTACACCCTCAGCCAGTTTGCTGATGATACAAAACTGAGAGGAGCGGCTGATATGCCAGAGGGCCATGCTGCAGTCCAGAGGGACTGTGACAGACTGACAGGAACCTCAGGAAATTCAACAAGGTAAAGTGCTAAGTCCTGCACCTGGGAAATAACAACCCCATGCAACAATATACACTGGGGTCTATGCAGCAGGAAAGCAGCTTGTCAGAAAAGGTTCTGTGAGTCCTGACAGTAACCAAATTGAACATAAGCCAGCAATGTATGTAAATACCTGAAGAGAGGGTGCAAAGAAGACAGAGCCAGGCTCTTATGAGTGGTGCCCAGTGACAGAACCGGAGTCAGTAGGCACAAACTGAAACATGGGAGATTCCTTCTGAACGTCAAAAAACATTTGTTTACTGTAAGGGTGACAGAACACTGGAACAGGTTGCCCAGAGACACTGTGGAGTCTCAGTCCCTGGACATATCCAAAAAATATCTGGACATAGTCTTTGGCAATCATCTCCAGGTAGCCCTGCTTGAACAGAGGTGTTGAACCAGATGATCTGCAACCATACATTCCAACCTCAACCTTTCTGTGATTCTGTGTTTTTAAATTTATATTTATGTTTAGCAAAAAAAACCTACATGAATATGTATGTATAAATTTATTGCTATGACAACTACATCCTAAAAAAATAAAACCAGCATGATGCTGTTCATCCCCATGGGTGAACTTTTTCCTCACGTTTCAAATCACTTAAGCACATTCTTTTAGAGAACAAAGATTTACAAAGGGACTATGGTAAACTCTGAAATACTTTACTATTTGTTTGTTGACCATGCATGATGCTTCAGAGAAGACAGAATTTTCTTCTCTGTTTCTTGAAGCAATTGCTACAACTTTGTTTGCTATTTCACCTGTCCCAGTCTGATGCTCCTGTCATTCACGGGAAAATCTTCAGTGCTTTTGCTGGTGCTTTAATCTCACTGAAATTTGTTCATAGCCTAACAGTATGGTACATTTTCTGCTGTCTTCCTCTTGATTTGATCGAGTAACACCAACTGACAGCAGAATTTCAGTCTGCAATTTGACGCATTATCTGAGTTTCACAAAAGAACTTAAATGATTAAACCTTGATAGAATGCTCTTGGCTATAAGTGTCCTTAACTGAAACTTTAAATTGACATGCATATAGTGTAAATTAGATGCTAGCTAATATGAATGCAGTATTGACTCATCCAACATAATCAGAAGACAATTTTTACTCAATAAAAAAATAAAATTGTACTAATAGATGCAGTTAGATGTATCTGCTTATGAATTAATTAATGCCTTGTCCCTTGACAGAGTCTGGATCTATACATGAAAATAAATAAAAAGCAAAACCAAATCTCATAAGAGAGGAAATCCATTTTAGTTTCTAAATGACCCCAATTTCACCCCAATTTAGTGAAGATTAACCTTTCTAGTGCAAGCCAACTTGTTATTGACTAGTATTAGTAACGTGCATAATGGCTACAACTGGAAAATATTCATACATATGAATATTTGCATATATATGTATCCAGCTTCTTTCTATTTCTTTTGCTATTTTGCTTTAGTGAAATATAGACAGTTCAGTTACAGCCCTTTCCTACACTTTCTCCCCTAAGCTTGCATATTCCCTATCAGCTATTACTTTCACTGCCTGTATTAATTCTTGGGTCACTGAAAGGGCAATATCCAAGGCAAATGTAAATGCTAGAGGTATCAATGAAGGGAGAAAGGTTTCTTTTTTCTTATCTTTTTTTGCCTTCTTATTTTTAATCTTTATGCTTTTCCTTCTTTTTTCTTTTCCCTCTCCCTCTCCCTCTTTCTTTCCTTTTCCTTTTCAATTTCTTTTTTTTTCTTTTCTTTCCCTTTTCCTTTCTCACTTTCCCTTTTAAAATTTTCTCAAGGGCACTCACAAAAACAGACCTTAAGCTTTCTTCAGAGCCAAGACAACACACAGGTGACAGAACTAAAGTTACTACTAACCTCATCATGTTCCATCTGGTGCACAAGACCTGTTTGTTTAAAAAAACAATATTTCAAAATCTACCTATATTGACATGCACAAGTTCCACATAAAAACTTCCCACTTTTTATATTTTTTCACCTACTGAGAGGATGGAACATAAATGTGAAAAAATTGAGTGCTTCACATTTTTCCAGAAGCTGCTGAGGTGCTGAGATGATAAGCATAGTGAAAGAGCTAAAAAGAAAAAAAAAAAAAAAATTTCTGTGCTAAACATGTCTGTAAACTAAATACCTTATTTAGGTAACTACACTGTTCTAGTACAGTACATAGGTAGATTTTACTCTGCAATTGCACCATTATATTATCTCTTCATATTTTCACTGCATTTTCTTTGTAGTTTAAAGACTCTATAATCAACACTTATTGAGAAATAACAAATTTAATGATGTTTTTATTCTGTGGAAACTATCCAGGAAAACTTATTTATCTTTTCTTGTTTATTATGCAACGATGTATAGTCTGCTCCTAGACGACAGTCTCTGAGTTACACTTTGTATATTATAAATAGAAAATTTGATTCATTTATTGATTCAAAAATAAAGATTTTTCTTCTCTAAGCACCATTTGATGAGAGCAATGATTCAGTTCACTGATTCATGTTTCTGTAGCTCACAATAACATGTACTGAGTGACAAAATTTCTGGTTCCTTTCTTCATCCATTCTCCATAATTTCGTTTTCTTTTCAAACAGTTCTGGAGATAAGGAGCTGATGAATCACAAATCTGATCATTTACCCCTAGTCATGCATCTTTTTCTTACCTATGTAAGGTAAAATAAAAGGTTTTCCTGAGTCTATTCTATGGGGCAGATATAGTAGAATCTGATTTTTTATGCAATTCATTCTACCCTGTCAAATAACTGATTCATGATTCATGATATTGAACAAAGTTTATGCTTCATAAATACAAAATTCACTCATTAAGACTATTGGTCCAAATTTTGACTAGTTTTGAATGACATTGAATGACATCTCCTAATTTGTGCTAGCTCTAAGTACAGTCTAATGCACTGATTTCATTAGAAAATGACAAAATATGTTTAACTGAAACCTAGTTTAAACCTTATTAGAAACTCAATTGATATGAAATTACATAGTTTTGCAAATTCAGTACATTCACTGAAAATCTGGAAAAAGCTCTCTGAAACTTTCAGTGGTATGCTCCTTGTCATAAAGTTGACTAAAATCTCTGTGTGTTTTACTGCAGTGCTTGAAACTTCACAGCTTGGCAGAAAAGCTGGTTAATTTATGCCATAGTTCAAAGGTATGGTATTTATGTGTATATTTCTGGTGTTGTATCTATTTTAAACTACATTCAGCACAGGGAAAAACATCCTATTGGGTATGGGGAATGGTAGAAACTGAGATACAAAAGAATCATAGAATATGTGGGGTTTGAAGAGACCTCCATAAGTTATCTGGTACTGATGCCTCTTGAAAGCAGGCCTTACTTCAAAATTAGATGAGGTTGGTTATGTTTTTGACTAGATGAGTTTCCAAGGATGGAAACTTCTCAGTCTTCTTGGTCAACCTGTTTCAGTGCTTAACTGTTCTCATTGTGATTTTTTTCCCCTTTGTATCTGATGAGATTTTTACTTGCTTCACTATTACCTCTCATTGTTTTATTTCTGAAAATAAAGTCTGTCTCCTTCATTTCTGTGACCCCTTTTTAACCTAGTGAAAGACCGTAATTTGGTTCACCCATGGTCCTTCTCTTATCCAGGCTGAATAAATCTAATTTTTCCACTTCTCACAGCTCATGTTGTCTATCCCTCAGTCATCTCAGCGGTCCTCCTTCAGACTCACTCCAGTTTTTCAATATTTCTCTTGCATTGGAGGGCCCAAACTGGACACGGTACTGCGGATGCGGACTCCAGTGCTGACTAGATGGGAATAATCATCTCCCATGATGTCCTTGATAAACTTGAGATGTAACCCATTACGTGGTTAGCCCTCACTGTCAAAAGTGTGCACTGTTGACTCAGCTTCAGCTTCCTCCTTGTTGTTCACCAGGATCCTTGGTCTTTTTTGCAAAGTTTTCCCTAAGCCAATCAGTTCCCAGTATTGTTTTCCAGTCTGACATTTTAAGCTCCTGGACTTCATATTTGTCTCCACTGTCTCCACAAGACTTCTATTAGCCCATTCATCTAGCTTGTAAAAGTCTCTTTGAATACCTTCCAGCAGAGGTAGAATATAAATGAGCTGTGAAGATATTTAAGAAAAATAATTATTACAAAAAATGAAATCAGATAATACAACAAAATAGTTACTTGCTTTTGAATGTCATCCACTAAGGTATTCTATAGCAGTCTCTTTCAACACATCTTGGCAAAAAACCCCATACATACGTTTGCACACCTTGATGTAAAGTTTATGCAGACTGAGTTGAATTACACCTCTAACTGATCTTTTATTCTCAGGCAAGTAATGCCTCTTTGTAGCTCAGTTTCAGGTACAAAATGTTGAACTCAGTGTTTTATTCACTAGGGGTCTGTAAAGTTAAATTCAACCATGCATGGGAGGCAGTCAGGTATTAAATTGCATGGATGAAATGCAAATAAATTGCATGGATGAAATGCAAAAATCACTGCACAGAGAACGGTTATGCAAATGACCTCTTATGCACCCATATATCCATTCGTCAAGCCCACAGTGACTTGCTCCTTAAAGTATAGTAATTGTCAGCCTCAATTAAGAGGAAAACAGATTCTTTTTATTATTTAATTCAAATACTAAGTCCAAGTTTTGTCCAAGTTTTTTGCAAAAGTTTATTAGCATGCTATTGAATAAATAATAAACAAAATTAATTTGATCTTCAACCATACCTAAATCAAAAATAAATAAAACTAACCCCTTCTTTTTGAACAAAGAACAACCTTAGAAAATTATAAACATAGTGACATCCAAATTTTCAGGAAGGATAATAACAAAACCCAATGGATTAGTTATTCTTATCTTGTCATTACCATATCAATAACTGACCATAAATGAAAGAAAGAACTTATGACAATTTAGATTCAGTAAGATTTACAGGGATAATACTATAGAGATAATTTCCATAGATGTAGATGTTTATCAATATCTACATAGGAATATGAATAGATATTATCTATTGCATTAGAAATATTTATTAATCTATCTATGTAGTACATTTATCTCTTACAATATTCAACATTTTTCTTTTATAGTCTTCCCTTGATACTATTCTTCAAGAACTACAACTTGCTATTGCTTAAGTTTCACTTCCCTTTAACTACATAATACTTCTTTTTATACAGAATACAGTTTGTGTGTGTGTGTTTGTGTGCATACATGGATGTAGCCGAGGATCTGTCATATATGGTTTCTGACATCTCTGTTCAATTGTTTATAATAATCCCTTTTCAGTGATTTAGGGCTGGTCCTCAGGGAAATGTGACTTGATGGTTTAGTGCAAAATGCCCATCAAGTGATGTTGCCAAGATTCATCCTTTTTCCCAACATTTTACTTATTAATCTGTATGTAGAAAGTCTGAGAGCAATGCCTGCCATCAAATAAAACCCAAATTTGTCCTTTTGATTTTCTAATTAGTTTCTCTATTCATTTTACTGTGATATGCAGATACTGTACCTTATTTCTGGCAGTACCCTGATTAAACATGGTTCAGTAGCAATGTCTTTCTAAGTAACTACTGCAGTCAGTCATATATGCTTCATTAACTTAAGTGTGGTGAGTATTTGAAATTTTAGGATGAAAAGAAGCCAGGAAAATCATTTAGGTATAGTGTATTTTGCCTTAGCAGTTTTCTGTGCATGGTTTAATGACTAAATCAAAGGAAATGGAAACAGAAATAGCAGTCTTTTGGGTCACTTCCTATTATTTGCTCTGTGATCTTCTTGAGAAAGCCATTTCTTATCATAAGTGCATGTATTTTTAAGGTCAGGTGATGGAAAAGATGTAGTCTCTGAAACAGGAACATAAGTTTAAAAACCAGTCCCTAAATAAGCGGGTAAGTGAAGACAATAATTATGAATAATAATCAACAAACCCTAACAACAAACAAAAGTAAACACCTTACAAACAAAACAAAACAGAAGGTAAAATAAACAGAAGCTACTGAAGTGTAAAAATGTAGAAGGGGAGATAAAATCCCCAAGAAAAACATATCTGTAATGCTAAATTCATTTTGAAATATAGAAGTAATTGCAAAAAGTTTAAGTCTAATCATATATGATGTCCAGCCCAGATGACATCCAGTAAATTGATAGACAAGATGACACTGAGTCCAAAACTAGATAACAGCAATAAATAGGAAGTAAAGAAGTGGTCATTATGTACTTTCATTCCATGTATAAATGAAGTAGAACAAAAGATTAATATTGCATGTGTATTTTAACTGATCTATAAATAATAAGAAATTGTAATGAAGCAAGAATTCATTACTATTTGAAAGAAACATACAAAATTCAGGTATGCATTTGCAGGGAAATCAGTTGCTTATTATCACTTCTAAATGCAGGTAAAGAAATAGATCCCCACTGATTTCTCTGTCTTTTACATAAGCAGACACAGATCACAGATATTTAGTGTTGCCCTTAGTAGTTAATTCTTGTTGTAACGAAATGTGTTCTTTTAAGAAATGTTATTGAGGCTTTTGTTTGATTTTTAACTAATCATTTTCTAAAGCACTTTTCTCTTTATATCAGACTGGATAATATAAAAATATCTAACATCTCAGTATCTTTTAAAACTTGGACTCTTTTTCTACATAGCCATTCACTGCATTAACATAGAATCACTGAATCGTTTAGGCTGAAAGCAGGCTCTGCTGTGAGAGCAGACCAGGGTGCTCAGTCAGATCTCGGAAACCTTCAACAACAGTGATACCACAGCCTCGCTAAGCCAATGCTTTAAATCCTTCATGGTCCTTGTGATGAAATATCCTTTCCTTGTAGGTCAGACTACTTCCATTTCAATTTATGACCAGTCATTCATTTGCCTGCCCTGTACCTCAGTAAATAACCTGCCTTGGTCGTCTCAGTAACTTTGTCATAGGTACTGGCAGGATCCTGTTAGGTACCCCAAGGATGTCTCTTCCCCAGGCTGACCAATCCCAGCTACCCCAACCATTACTCAAAGGCTATGTTCTCTAGCCCCAACCAGCTTAGTGGCCCTCTGCTAAACGCACTACAATTTATCGACTTCTTTCTCGTACTAGAAGGTAAAACTGGACACAGTATTCCAGACGTGGTTGGTATCTGAGGTTAACAACAGTTTGAGTAGATTTTTATGGACTGAGAAAAATTATTTACCAAAAACCCTCAGCATTACATACAATCTCTATCAATTCCAACCTGCTAGCACAGAAGCACATTTAATAAACATCTGCTATTATTTTAATATAATTCAAACCTAATTTGTATCCATGTGAGAATACAACTTTCTGTAATCATAGATCTAGAAATTCAACCAGTCAAGCTCCTGACAGTACATTTCTCTAATGACAAAGCAACTTTTGTTTTAAGAAAGCACTGGAGAAAAAAAACAACATTGTTTAGGGCATCACTTATCTCTAACCAGTAACAAATCATGTGTGTTTTGGAGAGGCAGGAGCTGAAAGTTACAGAATATTAGGTATTTTATGCTTTTTTTATAAACTGAATCTTACACCTGTAATCATTGTCACTTACTTATAATGAGGAATCCTGTGGAAAAGAAGAAAGGTAACATGATTATTTTGAACTGATTACAACATTGAAATTCCTCCTGTTCTTAAGAATAATATTGAAAGAAAGCTAGAAATCTGAAAGAAAGCTAGAAATCTGAAAGAAATACCCGCTGTGTATCTGTATTTTAAATCACCTTAGGATGTCAATTTAAACATTTTTAGTGCCTTGCTATTCTAAGATGTTGGTTCCAAGATGTTAAAGCCTTACTCTAAGTACTCACTGGCTTTTTATTTTGTTTGTTTTGTTTTGTTTTGTTTTGTTTTGTTTTGTTTTGTTTTGTTTTTATTTTGGTTTTTTTTTGTTTTTGTTTATTTTGTTTTAACTCCAGAAATGTTATACAATAGAAGAATCTGAACATTAAGAAAGTAGAAAAAGAGCAACATGAGTTAAAAAATAAAAAAAGAAAACTAGAAAAAGCTCACTTTCTTTATTTACAGGGGACATTAATAATAATATAATAATCTTGATTTGCCTGTGGTCACTTTGATCATTTAAAAGTATTTTTCTATTTCTCATTTAGAATAGACTAGACTAGACTAGACTAGAATAGAATAAGAATGATGTTACCTTGAGAAAAAACATTTCCTAGAGCTGACCTAGCTGGCCCTTTGAAAACAGTCATACAAAGTACAATGAAGATTAAAAGTATCTGCTGGTGACAAACACAAACAAATTAGTTTTTTACTAATTCATATGTGCTCAACCATTTTCCTGCTTTTAATAGTTGATTCAAACAACAGTTTTATATTTTGAGATTGGCCAACTTTCCCCTTGAAACTTTCTAATAAAAAGGCAACAGAAGATTACGTGAACAAAGCATTGAGAAACATAGTCATGTATATATAGATCATGTGGTTGTTGATTTGTGGATTTGTTTTTGCAATTTATTTTTTTTTAAACTGGATTTGTGCTGGCATTAAATGGGAGGCTGAGGATCAAAGAGAAGGGAGGTCAATATTGCCACCACAACTTCTTCCTTGGCACTCCTTCAGGCAGATGAGATACAGTTTCCTAATTGTAGTTGTGGCAGATAGACATCATCTGCCTTGAACCAAACAGGCTGAATCATCATGAATTTAGGACTTTTTGATGAGCCCACAGTGTTGAACTGGGAACGCTGGCTAACTGCTTGGGCCAAACGGGAGATTGACAAAAGTCCTAAAGTTTGGCTGCAGACACTGATCACCTCAACTTGCTGTTTCTCCTGAGCTGGTCTAATGGTTCTTGTTAATTTCATTGTTTCCATGGAAGCTGAAAGTAAAAGAAAATAAATTTTGATACCTCCTGAAAGAACCCTCTCCCCTATCTTCTTCCTTCAGTTCATACATATTCAGATGTCTTTTCCCACACCAACTGATACTATTATTTTTATTTGTTAAAGCACAATGTGTTTTTTTTAGGGACGTGTCTACATTTTTCACCCATGTCTAGCATTTTAATATACCTACATGTTTATAAACGCTGCTTATGAGAAATCAGTGGACTAAGATCACTCAGCTCATTTCATTCCTAGCAACAAACAGCCCTCAGGCTATGGACTTTCAATATATACTGACTGACTTTTCAGCTGATCCTCCCAGCACAGTGCTCATAACATATGACTAATCTTCCTCAATAGTTATTTCAGTATATAACTGTTGATACAGAACTTCTGGAAATGAACTAGAAGTTAGAAAATTCAAAAACAATTGTTTTAGTGTTACAGTTGTATTATTGTTGCTCTATTGGTTGCAATGCATTAGAAAAGCAGCCTTTAAGGATATTTTACCTGTGGCTAGGATAGTCATGCTCTCATTCTACTCCATGAAGTACTGATGTGATTTAAACCAGATCTGGATTATTCAAAGTCTGCTCTACTCCTCCAAAAGTATTCTGAAAGGACTCACACTATTGCATACCAATCTCTATCTCATGCTGCCTCATCCTCATTGATGCACCACAATATGTGGAAGCTATGAACCAGCTCTTCCATTCACAGCTGCCTTTGTGAGGAAATGGCAGAAGAGCAAGCAAGCCAAAGGAGAGAGCAGTGAGGCCTTACAGCTGCAAGAGCCATGCTTGCACCAAGTGCCTTGACTTTTCATTACAGAAAAAAATCTACTTGTTTGCTCAGGAATGACTGTCCATTAATCGTGGCTGATAACAGTACTAGGAGGTCAAAATCTCTGGTCTAAAACTGCTACTCCGTTTGATAAAGTGGGAGAATGTTCTTGGATGAATATAAAGAATGAGATGATTTAATTTAATTTTAATTGGGACCTACAGGAAGGATGGGGAGAGACTCTTTATCGGGGAGTGTAATGATAGGACATGGGGTAATGGCCTCAAATTGAAAGAGAGTAGATTTAGATTGGATATCAGCAAAAAATTCTTTACTGTAAGGGTAGTGAGGGACTGCAACAAGTTGCCCAGGGAAGTTATCAATGCCCCATCCCGAGAGGTGTTCACAGCCAGGCTGGATGAGGCTTTGAGCAGCCTGGTTAAGTGGGAGGTATCCCTGCCCATGGGAGGGGTGTTGGAACTAGATGATCTTTAAGGGCCCTTCCAACTCGAACCATTCTGTGATTCTGTGATTTTGTAATTTTATAAATCAGAGAGAGAAAGGAATGAAATAAGAGGGAGGGAGAGTAGAAGCCAAGGAGAACTAAAAAAGCCAAACACATAAACCAAGATTTTAGCATCTTATATATACTATCAGGTATGCCTTCCTTGACTACTTTTCCATCACAAAAGTCAAGACACTGCATTGATAGACTATGTGAAGGAGAACCATCTTGCTGCTTTCACTCCCGATGAATATACTCTCCTGAGAACTCTGAAGAGTACAGCAGAACGTGGCTAGGGTTAAGGTCACTGTTGTCAAATTTGTCTGTATCACTGACTGCCCATGATGATGTAGCTAGTGCCGCAAGGCACATTCAGATTCTAAGCAGCATGACTCAGAACTCTGCTGAAGACCCTGTCTGGACTGTTGTTGTATAGATAGGGCTGCATGACTCTACGGAGTAGAAAACAGGCAGCAGCGGTCAACATGCAGATGTGTGCTCAAGCATTGCTGAAGTTGATGGCCTCAGGATGAAAAATGTCCAACAGAGGACTCCAAATTGAAAATAAAAATAAAAATATAATAGAAATCATGTAATTGTCCCATAAAGATCCAATGTAAATGTCAGTAGGTCATCTCAGTCAAGACTGAAGCGTTTCAGACATGTCTAGGTAAGCAACAACTTAACATGATTTTTCAAGATAGTGAATTTAGATGGTTCACCAAATCTCATTGAAGTTGTGTACCTTTTGGTTCAAAGAGTAACTAATACCTTTGAGGAATGGAGTCTAAATTACCTCCTGGATCTAGAATTCAGTCAGCACCATGGGGACATTAATCACTTATAGGTCTTCAAGATGACTACCAGATGGTCAGACAATACAAACACTTGTGACACAAATGCAGGAAAAGAGGTATGTATGCAAATCATTGAAAGTTGTAGCTCTTATTCTTAGGGAATAGCTTTCAGTTGCTCAAATTTGCTTTATTTACTTCAGTTTTACTAAATTTATTTCATTTTGAAAAAAGGGCAACTGAAAAATATAAAATAAAATTTAGTACAAGAAGTGCAAAATGACATACAAATCAATTTTTATTGGCTGCATGCTTATGAAAAGAACAAAAAATTTTGAAAGAGGATATTCTGGGCTTTATTACCATAGGTTCTCCCACTCAGTCTTTTAATATGATGCATTTATAGACTATTAGAAACCCAATTGAGTAGATAAATACCATTACTCCAGATTTTAATTGCACTTAGGGTTGCAGAGATGTGTGTGTAAGATCAGTTACAGGTTAAATTCATTTGACTATCAGTTATGCATAGAATAGGTTAGGTATCAGGTATTTACATAGACATTTACATGAAAATATTTTCTTCTCTGTCCTCTTGGAAGGATAGCAACAATTTTTACTATTAATATATTTACTGTGAGCAAATAAATAATTTGAATGCTGCTTTACTAATGGAAATCTAGAGACCTCATGAGGAATAACAAGTGAAAGAAATTTTTGAATCAAGTAGTTTACCATTGATTTATTTGATAGAAGCATCCTGCAAGCAGATGAGCTCCGGATGCTGTCACCATGGATCAAAGAAATGACAAAGCAAGAGCATTTGAGATAAGGGAAGGGTAGGAAGAAGGCACCAGAGAATGGGAGTGGCAATAGAACTGACCTGCAGTTCTGAATGTAAGATATAACGCCCTTTTTTTCTCAGTTTTTCCCGACTGAACTTTGTATTCTTAAAATGTAAAGTTTGAAGTCTTACTCACTCACTCACTCAATTTTTTTTTTTTAAGCTACCTTTAGCTTGTATGTCACAATTAAACTTCTGAAGTAGCTTTCTTTTCCCCTTTTTTCCTCTTCTCCATTCTAAAATAAGTATTCATTGGGCACATTGAGGTCAAAAATTCTTGATCTTCAGTATTACATGAATACTGCATTGCTACTGTCATCTTTGGATCACATATCCAGAGAAGAAAGAAGGAGGAAAAAACTCAAAAGTTTTTTCATTCACGAACCTACACAAAATAAAGAGCGTACAGATGAGACAGCTCTGTGGGGGTGCAGCGTTCCTTGTCTGCAACTACCATCTACCAGCTAAATAAAACAGGGAAGCACAATTCCTGCAGCCAATTCCAGAGAGGAAGCTAAAGGACTGAAAACAGTAAATAAGGTCATCCATGACACTTGGAAATAATTAAATCATTGAAGATTAAACTAATCTAAACTAATGGCATCTCAGGCATTGAAAGTAGAACCTAGAGTAAACTTGATGGAGGGAAAATGTTTTTTAAATAAATGATACTTTGAAAGAACAATCTAATCATGTTAATGCCCCAAGGACTGTTTCTGAGGCAATTATAAAGGAAACCAACACATTGCACAAGAAAACAGAAATTCTAATGAATCATAAGTGACAGAACCAGGGAGGACTTTTCACGTTGCACATTCTGATCCTCAGCATTTTCGGGAGTATTCATTACTATTTAATGTAATATTTCAAATACAGGCAGTCTTGATTGTCCCCAATTCCTTCATAATCTGTTGGTCTTCTTGACTACTTTCCCTGCTAATGATCCTTTTCTTCCACCAACACTCCCCCCCTTTTTTTTTTTCCCTGTACAGCTCAGACTTTTCCTTTTTTAGGTTTTGGCCATTGCTCTTTCTCCTGTCATTTCCTAAGGCTGTGAATAATTCCTTTCTTTGATTTCTATTGTTATGCTGTAGGATCTTACATTTCAGGCATTGATTGTATCTTAATATTGATTGGACCTTGCTGAAGTGTATCACTTTTGGCTCCTTCATTCTTTTTATATTTAGAACATTTATATCACTTTTCCAAACTTGTAGTTTTATTTCCTAATATAATTTTCACATCTTTCAAACTGTGAACAGAACTCCACATACGAATACAAACTTTAAGCATTAAAGCTATGTAAGATACCATTATTACTTCACTGAAATGTAGCATTGGTGTTTACTTCATATCAGCATCACAGTGAGCGCTTGTGTTTGTTTGTTGTGTTATTCCTGGATATTTCAGACTTATCAGTGTATTCTGAAGTTTTGGACTGTGCTGTTTATTTCTTTCATTCCCACCACGTGGTGAACAAGAAGAGAGAGATTAGCAACCTAAGGTATGCAGAAAGTGTGGTTTGCACCAGGGCTTACAATGGCTACTGCTCTACGAAGAAATAGCTCCCACATCTTGGCTCTAGGACCCACTAAATATATGTACAAACCCTGCTGCAAGTCAGCTAAACTTTGAAAGGGGCAGGCTGATACTCAGTCTCATGCTTCTGTGAGAGGCAGCTCTCGTCTATTGCTGAGTGCTCATTAAAGCTGCCATAGAAACAATATACTATATGCAAAAAGCTACTCCCATTTCCCGTTGAGATTCAATTCAAACCCAGTAGTGACATTTTGCTATTTTAGAAAAATCCTTCATTTTATTTGCTTTCCTAGATCAAAATCAGGCTTTTGCAATGGAAAAAGTTCCATTTGAGGGGGGAAAAAAGCAAAAAAAGTCAGTTGTTCTTCAGAGAATAGATTTATTATTATTTAGTGCATAAAGGTTTCTGAATTCAATCGTCAGCATAGTTATAAATTTTATAATGGAGAAAGACAGATAAAATATCAGAGAAAGATAATCCTTCTTTTCATATTTAATCACTTGTTTCATTTCTTCAACTCTGTACTGTGTTACTTGTCATGGTACCTCATTCAGATGATTCATTCCAGCATTCATATATAATCCTTCTTATATTTTGTTTTGCAATAAAATACAAATAGGTGTTTAGATAAAAGAAGTGCAGTTCAGAAAGTCTTTTGAGATTAAGCAAGGACCGTATGCAGCAATTAACATGTGAAAGAAAACATTTCATTTGAAATACACAACATCAAGGCTTTGCTGGGAGAGATGTAAAGTATTGCTTACAGAAATGAAAATGCATTTGAAATTCGTGCTGAAACTAGCATTTTCCGTATTAGTATATGCTTGAAAATGGTCTCAGATTTGTGGAAATTAGTAGTGGAAGTTAATGTCTTTTGTAATAACTCCATCATCTGAATCTGCAGATTATGCAAATAAAACTGTAATTTCTATTTTCCTTTGCTAACATTGTCAGCATTTGAAGATCAGGGAAAAAATATATGTATGCATTCATATTCCAAGGCTAAAGGAATTGATATCTACTAAACAGTTCCCTTCAACTTAAAACTTGTGAGTTGGGACAGTTATTCACAAAAGTGAATCCTAGAAGTATGCATTTGGCTGTCATCAAGTTTGGTTACCTGTGCCCTGTAAAAGATGTACTTCAGCACCATCCCAGTAAGTTTTGTATTCTCTACCATATGTGATTATCCCGCATAGCATTTACATAAATTCAGATATTATGAACCAGGAGGAAAAAGTCTGTGCATGTGTATATATATATATGATTTAAAATTACAGGAACCCCAAATGAGACTCCTGCTCATGTGCTGCGTGGTGTGACTGGTCTTCTCAGAAGGGATTAGCCACTCTGTATCACTCACACTACTGGCGATAGGGAGGGACTATTTGCTTGTAGCAAAATAGATGTAGCCAAATAATAATCCTATTATCATATGTAATAATTCTTTTGGACATGAGCCTGCTCTTAGTGCCTGGAAATGATTCTTTTTCAACAGATAAATTATCTTGAAATAATAGAATTATCCTATTTCACATTCTATACTCAAAACCCTAAAATATGAGAGCTGTATTTTCATAGCACTTCCCTGCCTAACTCTTTGAAAGCAGCATTATAAAAGTTATCTTCTTAGTTTTTGGTTTATGAGATTTTAATTTGCAAAATGAAACTGAAGTATTTTATCTCTAAGCAGTTTGTGAAACAGGTTTTTTTTCCTAATATTAAGTTGTATTTATTCCTTTCATTAAATCCCTGTTATCAAGATCTAAAAAATATTGTTTCTATATAGTAAGCTATTTGTCCCTTTTTTTAATGACTTTGCAAATAATTTTATGTTGGCTTTGTGTTCTGCATACCAGTAACGAGTTGGAGGTTTTTTTGTTTGTTTTTGTTTTTTACTTGATTGAAAGCCTAAAACAAAAGGTAATTAAAAATATTAATGGAAATGACAAAAGGTATTAAGACTTGTTTTTTCTGTAATGAGATTATCATGAGTCATTTTGATGATGCTATGGCAATCTTGTTCACATTGCCTCATGATAAACTGCTCTAACTCTTAGCAGGAAGTTTATCATATGAATAGATTTATTTGAACTTACTGCAATACAGTACAACACCATTGCCCTAATATACTTAGCGGCCCCTCCTTCAACACACACACACATTTACAACCAATTTTTCTTGATTTTAATATCTTAGCTGTTTTAAAATATGTTAAGGCATAAATTAGGCATATTGCATAGCTTTTATATAATGTCTTTATTGGATTGTTTTCAGCAGTAGCAGAACAGGACAAAAAGAGTAGTTTTCTGTCTTCCTGCTTACTTTGATGATTTTTTTTGCCTACTAAAGAAAGCACCTGGTCACTCGAAAAATATAAAAAAACCCCAAAACTAAAAGAAGAATTTATTGAATAAACTTTTCCTGAAAAAACACCAAAACAATTAAATGTCCTGAAGTAACTTTTATTGAGATTCCCTGATTCTTCTACTTCACTTTTAGTGGGACTCTCTAATTAAGCAAAATCTTCTAGGTTCCAAGGGCGTCTATGAATGCTTATTCTATATCAGAAGATCTTAGCAGTCCTGTCAGAATATTCCAGGCCAGAAAGATAATTATCTAAATTACAACTTCCTTGATGCTTTATAAGATTGTTCTTAAATATCTCTTTTTTTTTTGGCGGGGGCGGGGAGTAGTACTCTTTCTGCTGGGAAGCAAGGGAAAAAGGGAGAGAGACAGAGAGAAGAGAAGGAGGGCGGAAGGAAAGATGGAAACTTCTGGTAAAATTATCAAACAAATCTTTATGAGTTACCAAAGCCTGCCTGCTTTAACAAAAAAACCCTGAAACATTCAAATGAGTTGTAAGATATTGGGGTTATCTGTAGGAAAAAGAATGAATAGTTTCTTGGAACAAGTCACTGCAAATATGAAGGTATTACACATAAAGAAACCAGCCAACATGAAATTTAGGGTTTTAAAAATGACTTCTTTGTGTCCTGCAGCAGGACTTGTTAGTTTACCAGGTCTCCAGTTCACACTATTTACATTATTTGATAACTGAATATATGTCTTTCTGGCTAGAAGAATATGGTTTGCTGAAGACACTTTTAATCCTAAGGAGCAGGGGAGTGGGCAGATAGTTAATGTTTCAGATTCACATGCTGATTAAGTCTTTCTACATGCCCATGATGTTTACACCAGTATGATTCCACAAACTCCAGTGCAAACAATGGAAAGAACTTGTGCATTTCATCGGAGTTCCACTCAAATTAACACCATAGTTAGTAATTTTCTTTCCATGAGGCACACCAAACTTCCATGTGTAGAAAAAACAAGAGAAGGGGTAGCAGCTGGCAGGTTAATAGCAACTGAAGTAGCCTGAAAAACTGACTGTGTGAGGTAGCAACATAGTATTCTCCTTGGATTTAGAATAAATCTTGCAAAGGTAAGGCTGAAATAAAAATAAAACAGTAACTAAGACTATTAAAATTATTTAATTTATACATTTATTACCTTTTCTTATAGAGGTAGTCAGGACATGCGCATTGAAAAACATCTGAGAACAAGTGCAATATTAGCACTTATTCTGATGAATAATTTTCTTGAATCAATAGTCATCTATTTTGTGTCTGGGGTTATGGTTTGGAATACAGAAACTCTGGATTCAAGACCCTGCTCTCCCTACTTATACTGAGTTCTTTTGGAAGAGTTTGTGAGAGTGCCTCAATTGTAAAAATAGTTACAAGGAAATGGAATAGACTCTTTCTAGTTGCTTCCACAGCTCAGAAGCATGATCTACCTGCATGGAACAGGAAAGTAGGAAGATTATTAGACTATCGTATTTCCATATTTCCTAAGGTGGTGGAAAATATTAGATAAGTCTCCTTTCTCGTGGTCACTCTGCCTATGACAACAGGACTTCCAGCTTTTCTCACTATTTTCCAAGGTGTAATCTCTTATTTCAGTAAGGTATTTCTACATGTTATGGAGTGAGCAATTGAATTTTGGTCAGAATGCTGGAGGTTTTTGATATATTCTTCAATTAGTCTCAAAGTCAATTATTAGAGTTTACATAGTGTTGAGCCTCCTTGGCTTCTTTGATTCTAAATGTAGGACTGAGACTCACAATACCTTTGTTTATCGTTTGTGCCCCAGAGGGATTTAAATTAGCTCTGAAAGTTCAGCTGATTATCAGTGATCATTACTAAGAACTATTTTTCTTTCTCTTAAATCAAACAATCATTAATCATTATATGGATTACAGAATGAAAGTTCTCAGAGCCAAAACCAACCCAATTGGGTTTTAAAATTCATGGAGGTTTTGGAAGCTTCCATTATTTCCAGTGTCTGTCTCCCTTTTCCCCTGCTTTTCTTCTTAAACACAGTCTACATGCTTCTTTTGAAGCTCACTCCAGGGAAGTTCAATGTTAAAAGTTAATGACCATTGGCTGAGGCTCCCCACTGTCTCAGCAAAGACAGCTCGCTAAAATGCATTGCCTATTCAATTCTAAAGTTTCTGGTAAGACTGCTAGGCTCCGTTTTCCTTTCTTTTTGCCAAAAGCAAGGCTTTAATCCGTTCTTTCCCCACTATCATTCAGAAATCTCAGGAAAAAAACTAATCATAGCAGTAAATATAGAAATATTTTTAATATTTTCCTATTTTCTACATTTCCTTTAGGTATTCACAAGACATAAACAAATAATATGTGCATGTATATGGAAATATCTTCCATGTTGTTTTTTTCCCTGACTTTTTGATGCTTAAACATAAAAGTATATATTCAAAAGGAAAAAGAAAATGTTTAATTAGAATACAACATGAGTCTCATATAAACACACAAAGACTTCATACTGGCTTCCATGCAAGTTGGAAAAGAAGAGAAGACCTTTTTTAAAATGGAGCAGATACACAACTCCCTTCTGCATGGTCCCTATGGCCACACCTGTGCTGCTAAATGAAGTATGAAGAGACATACTCCCTGACAAAAAGGCCAATGGCCCAGAGCAGTGGGCATATATGTTTATAAACTCTCTTAGCCTCCAAAGACAGCCCAGTTCTTGGGGTGTCCTAACTTCTAAGCCGTGTCTGAGAAACATTTGGGGGAGTGCTAGTTTACACAGTTACAAAGTCCTTAATGACAAGGGCTATTCTGATCATTCCCTAGTACAGAAAAACGAATTGCAATGCCCAGAAATTAAACATGGTTCTGTTTAATTCATTAATCCAGACATAGCTCAGGGACATAGTAGTGCCACTTCAGTTACCCAAAAGGGTGCAACAACTCAAGTTATGACCGAGTAGCTGAATCCAGCACAGGCATCATGTACTAAGGTAAGAACACATTAGTAATGTTGAAGCCTGGATCAGCAACCTTGGCAACACACAACTCGTTGAATTCATCATATAGGCTGTCTTGAGACTATTTTACAAAGGAAAGCCTCAGCAGGGATACTGGTACTTGGCACTAGATAAAACAGTGTAAAGGTAAGACCCCCTAAAGCAAAACTTCAGTGACTGAAACTACCTATTCCTAGCCATTTTTCTCTTTGTACCGGTAAATCTTCTCACACAGTTCATTAACCAATGTTGGGCTTCACCTGAGCTTTCAATGAGGCCAAACTATTCCATAAATCAGGAAAATAGCAATGTTTTTTTCTCCTATTTAATTTCTTATTTTTTGCACTGATATAACATAAGCTTTCCAAAGGCAAGACAGTAACAGTGTGTCCAGGTTTACATAAACTATTTAGAAGTGAAGTTGCATAGGGATTTTTTTTATATATATATATACATACATATAAGAAATTTTATAGTTGAAATTATCTCTCTGTATTGAAAAATATTAAAATATTAAATTTTATTGAAAGGGAGTCTCCATATTGATACAGAGAAGAACTCTGACACAGTAGAAGCATGGAAGAAATTCTTTTTTTCCAGTGTTCCTCATTTCAAATATAAAAAATAGAGCTGGAATCAGCAGTAGCTCTAGAACCCTGGTGACCTCCATGTCAGGGTCCAAAGGGCACCAATGGGCCTGTCTGTCCCTGGCCAATCCCTCAGGATCTCCCCCGATCCTGCCCAGGACCCCCTTTCAGACCCCATTGGGTCTCCTCCCATCCTGCTGACAGCCCAAGACCCCATTTCAGCCCCACCTGGTGTTCTCAACCCCTGCCCCAGTGACTCTGCAGCAGGACTGGTCTCCAGCTCCCCACAACCCTGCCCTGCCCTGCCCAGCCATGGGCCATGATGAGCCAGGTCCACCTGCAGGCTGATGTCCCAGTATGATGTCAGCACGTCCCTGTCCCCAGCGAGTTACTCAATGTCTGGGGCTGGGAGTGCCCCAGTGCACCCCAGCTGCCTCCTGTGGGGTGGTGGGACGGGCCCTGGCTGCCAGGTTCTATCCTGCCATCAAAGGGGAGTCCCCACAGCTCCTGGTGCCTGGTCCCCAGTGAGCCACCAGCCCACCTGGCACGCTGACACGTAACTATTTTATATGCTCCTTGAATAAAGGAGCTAGATGTTATTAGTCTGCCAAGAGGGTGATTATTGCTATATAAGGAACAAAACCAAATGTGATGTGTGTATTGCATGATTCTCAAGGATATGCTGGCATTAGTAATTACATTTATTCAGGAATGTCCCCAGGCACTGAGACTGACTCTCTCCAAATGGACTGAATTTATGCTCACAGAGCATGGACTCCACCAGAGGCTGGCTGCATGCAGCCTGCCTAATAATAATGGTCCTTTGAATGGTCTAACCCTGAGCTGCTCCTGGGAAGTTACTCTCACAAATGTAAAGCAGCTGAATATTCCTCATGCTACAACACAAAGGAAGGAAGAGAATGAGGTATATATGTATCGCTGTAAATCTCTACCTTTCTCATTACACATGAAGGACTATAACTGGGAATAATTTAAAAAACAGGTCTGCCTTCCATCCCAACACAAGCATATGGAGTATACACTTCAGAACTGGATTAATGAGTGACCTACTTGAGCCTTGTAGATTATGCTATGCTGAATGTTCACATTTATACGCAAAGTAAGAAATGAAAAACTTCCTACAGAAGTGAAAAGGTGCATGAATTCCTTCATGTATTGTTAAATAGAACATTGTTGAATAAAGATACCCATAACTTGCTGGACAAGAAAAAAACGAAATGATTTCTAAAACTACCTGCTGCTACTACTGTTTATTGCATAGTAACAGCACCTAAAACCTAGGTGCTGTTATCAATCAATCTAAAACCACCTCTTATTTCTGCAAGAATGTGAACATGATTCACAATAGCATTATGGTTAAACTCTTTCATTAACTGGGCTATTAACTTCATGCATATATTACAGTACATTTTAATACCTGTAAGCTGATAAAGGAATCTCCACTTTGTGAATTTACTCTTCGGTGCAAAATTATTGACTAATAGAATTGTTCATTAATAAATTAATAGCATTGGAGGCATAGTCTTTTGCATCTCCATTAGCTAACAAGCAAACAAACAAAAAAATCCAGAAGGAAACAAATTTAAGAAAGGCTTAAACCAATGCATTAACAGATATCTATACAAAAACTTTAGCTCTGTCAAATTGAACTTAAGGATCCTACAATATATTTAAAAACACACCATCTGATTATTCTGAAAATGCAAAGAACAAAACTTAAAATGCTAAATAATCCAGGTTCATCATCCCACTCAGTTTTAAACCACAAATATTACATTTATGTAGATCTTCAAAAAAGAAAATCTGATTTATCCTACTGAGCCGATATGCTCAGTTAAACTTCTTATGTTAATGGACTCATCTTCATAGCTGATACAAAGAAATCAGCTTTTTCTAGAAGTCAGTGTAGATTCCTGCCTCTTCCAATGCGCAGAACAGCAATTTGCAAACAATGAGATCAACTTACTGGTTAGATCCAAACTTCAAGAGAAACACTGTAAAGGTCTGATATTCTTTTGTTTTGTCAGAATAATCCTTTTGGGAAAAGACAACAGCATCACCAAAAGAGACCATCTCCTCCTCACCTGCCGTCTATAGCATTGTCTTCTCCAGTGTGACTCAGTGGCAGTTTATTCTTCCTTTATTCCAACCTCTTCTGCTTCTCACAGCTCAGCCCTGGTAAACAATGTAAACAACTCTGTTGTTTTACCTGTAATTGTTACTGAGAAGAAGACAGACTAACAGCAGCAGACTCAGTTCTCAGGAACACCATAACCTGGCCGTCACCCCAGTTACCAGTTTTGGGCCAGTTGTGCTCTCCCTGAAGAGTACTTTGACAAGTTTAGCCTGTGAGTTTTATTCAGCTCTGTATCTCATACTGCTCACTTCCCATGGATCCCCAATTTTTTCTTACATGTAGCATATCCAAAATCCTGCACCAGTGAAATAAACAGTGGATATACTGATCTGCCTTCTCTTTAGCATTGGGAAAGACTACTAGTTGCCCTGAAAATAACTCCGGTTCTGCATAAATCTCATTTGTCTTTCCAAAGATTTTGTGTTACCTAAGAACTTAGAAATTTCCAGAAGATACTATTCCTTGGAACCTTGCCAAATCTTAAGTTTGGACCCTAAATTTTGAGTTATGTTTTTAAGCTAATGATTTTGTAAGCGTGCAGGATATTGCATCTAAAATATTAAGGAAAAGTTACCAGATCTTTTTATAAAATTAATTATATATATTTTTTAATATTTTATCCAGGAACATATGATTGCAAAAAGAAATAGATTGAGAATGATAAAATGGAAAAGAAAGTATGTTTACAAAATTTGAGGGTTGAGGGGATGAGTGGTGAAATAGGAACCCCCCACCTCTCCTTTTGCTTTACCAGTAGCAGGTCTCTCAAGCCAAATAATACAACAGAGTAAACAGAATGGTGTAACCCTTTCACATTCTATAACAAACACGGGACTCATACAGTTTAATGTTGTTGCAAATCCCCTGAAATCTGTAGTGTTATTTCCAGTATGGAAGGAATACAAGACCTTACGATTCATAATCATTCTCCTTACCTTCATAATGGTGAAAAATAACTGTGCTGATGTTTAACATCTCCTCTATCAGCTGAAAATTTCTTGAGAAACAAGCACTCAATTTGAAAACCAGAGCAGATAATAAGTCAAACTATTACTGTACATCTCGGTGGAGAGCTGGGGGACTGAACAAAAACAGAAAATGCATCACCATAGTAGTCCCACAAGGTCAAAGTTGAAGCATATTTGGAATATTTACAGAAAATGTATCTGAGTACACATTTCCAAAGTTAAGCATTATAAAAAGCATTGTTCTCCAGGCCAACAAGTTTCCCAACAAAATCTGTGTCTTATAACCCAAGATAAGTTATTCTGACCTTTGTACAGAGACCTTCTATGCTCTTAGTACTTTTTTCAAGTCAGGAAGTATGCCTGAAGAAATCACACCAAAGAAACAAGTTGCCTACAAATTCTTTAGGTAAAATTACAAATTACCCTGTTAAGTCTCATAGTTATTGCAAATACTCATCAATTTTCTGAACATTTCACTGTTTTCCTTAATAAGTGTCGAGTTCATTGACAGTCAAAACAATTTCATACTTATGGTAATAAATGATTTTTCAAAATCACTGATGACAGAATACTAAGAATTGTAATATATAATGCACAATAAACCAGAAGGCAAATAGTATAGAAACAGATAAAAGAGACAAACAGACAGCAGCCTTCTTGTTAACTAGAGCTATCTATTTACTTTTACTCTTGGGCATTTGTATGATAATCACTGCTACATTATATAATACTACAGTTAAATTATATCGATTAGGAAATAGGTCTTTCATATATTTCCAGTATCCTTAGAAATCTCCCTCTGAGAGGGAAGCTTCTGGCCTGTGATTTCAATTTAAAGGTGAAAAAGTTCTGAAAAGCTAAAGTGTAAACGTTGTTTCACAAAAAAGGAAAACAAATTGATATATTTTTATATATATTTTTATAACTCTAGGCACTCTCAGAAACTAGTAGGATTTTTAATAAGTTGTTTTACTTTACCTATTTTGTTACCTTCACCAACAATCCATATTATTGAAAAAAATATGAACAAAATATACAGCAATAATATGGAACACAGCAGTAAAACTACAGAAATGTTCTAGATTGTCCTGAACCAAGACCCTGAGAAATATTGCGATTCTCATAAACTAATGTATTACAAAAAAAATCAGACAGAAGGTAAAGGTAGATTTAGGTAATGTCAGACTTACAATGCAAAGTTCAGTCCTCCTCACCTTGTCTCAAAGAAGATAGAATAGAAGTGAAAAAGCTTTACATCCAAGCAGTGAGTCTGATCAGCATTTAATTATGTCATGTTTTACCTAAATAGGAATGAAATGGAAAATGAGAGCTCCTAATTTTTGTTTCATAAGACGAGAAGCGGTAGATTCAGAGAATGAACAGAAAATGGATACATGTTTTAACTTCTGAGAATAAACTATTCATAGGATGAATAAGTAACAGTATTTATTGCAACAGAATACTAATGATGTCAAGAGATTAACCAAATACTTTATGATCAGGTAGGACACTAACTTCCCAGGATTGGGAAAAAAACAAATAAACAAATGAAAGATCCTGTAGTCAGGCCTTTCAGTGTGCCTTCGGAAACCTCATCTGTCTCTAAACATTTAATAGTAGCAACCATCATGGCACTGGACCAGTCTGAAAAAGTACGGCAACTTTACTATTCTTAGGCCAGAAAACGTTTTTCCAATATGTGACAATTCCTGCAACACTCATATATATATTTCTCCAGATACATTTCTCCAATATTTTTACCTAAGTAGGAAAATTAATGCTGTCTTGTATTTAGATGACTGAGAACTTTTTTTTCTTTAAAAGTATTGCTATTTAAAAACAGCAATAAAACCAGCAGAAACATGCCTGAAAATACAGAGCTCAAAGATGTAGTTTCCTTAGCAACAAAAATTCTGAGATATTTTCCAAATTCCAATACCTCACAAATACTAGAAAAAATGTCTACTGTGCTCACATTTCCCCCTCTCTTGTATTCTGAAGACTTGCTTTGTAATTATGTGTATTTATACAGAAAAGTGAAATACTCTCTGAAATGAAGGGTTTCAGATCCTAGCAGTTTTCCTTACTTATCATTTGGAGGTGGCTTATGAAAGCACGCAGATTCATCATTTTTCACAAAGGCTTGGAAAAAGGTGAGGAAGAAACTAGAGAAGAGGTTGTTACCCAAAAGAAAAAAAAGGAAAAAAAAAAGTAAGACTGGTTATCAGAAGGTTACACAGAGAGTAGAATGACAGAAAGGGCTCTTTGATGGCCAGTTTTGTTGGAATGGAGAGAATTAAGATCAGAGAAAATCAGGAAATAACGATACTGAATAATTAGCAGGTAAAGTAGGATTTTGGAAAGATAAAATGTAAAGGTATTTAATATAAAGGTTGAGAAGGAAATTCAAGGAAATAGATGACTATAATGTATCTCTTGCGATATTAATTTTCTAGTTTGGTTTCCTACATGTCAGTTTATGTAATCTGACAGATGTCTGTCTTCTGTACTTAGAACAGCCAAAATGTTTCAGATTATTTAAATTCAATTATATGCTGAAGTAAGTCACAGAATGACAAAATATGTGATTAATCAGAAATATCTTGATTTCATAACCTGACATTTTGTGTTGAGTGTTGTTATTAAAAAAAAAGGAAAAGGAAAGAGAACAATCAGAAAAAAAGGGTTACAAGTCAGGAATAATTCTTCTCATCCATGCTCATCTGTGACCTATTCCGCGTACATTTTAAAGTCACTTCCCAACTTTTGCTCCAAAAAGATGAAACTTACATTTTGATACATGTGTTCATACTGGCAGATCTTTTCCCACTAGACTTTTATCATACTATATCTAGAGTCTAAATTTGTCCTCAGAACTTCACTTTTTCTTGGTAAGTGAAATATTGTCTTTCCTTGTAGTGGCATCCACTTTTTAACCCAGTGCAGTGAAGTTGTGAATTGCAGTCAAGTGAACTGAAGTTTAGGAAGAGCTAAATCAGTGTGTTGAAGTCTTCATCAAAGACCAAGAGGCACAGTGCTGTAGCCAACTGAATACTTTATTTTTTTTAGGATTTTCCTTGTTCTTGCTGTTGGTAATTAACAGCAGGAAGGAATCCAGAAAAGGCTCTAGGTTATGGACATGCAAACCCCAAGCCAATGCAGTCTGTGTTCCCCACACCAATAAAGGGGAAGTTTCACACAAACAGAATCACTGCAGAGTTACAAGTGCCGGTGGTGGAAATCCAGAGCTTACACCAAATAATGAAGTAGAAGAATAAGAGCAGTTGGGGCCACTTGTGCTACATATATACTGCATCTTCACTGATCAGAGGCAGCCTCAGGTCCAAACTCACAAGACATCCATAGTTTGGACACAAAACCATGCTGAACTACAGGCATCATATGAGCTTGAGGAAGACAAAGATAAACCAATACAAGTTTTCTTTCGGTAACGTCCAGCTCCATCTTTACCTACACTGCAGTGGACAGGAAATACAATGTGATATCAGGTTTCTTCCAGAAGGAAGACCAGTGCTCCCTGACATAAAGGCAAAGGAGTTTTGTAAGCAGCTGACTGTGTATAACTGGCACCACAAGCATCCCCTAGGTTGACATAATGAGTCAGGGCTGAGGTCACTGAGCACTATCACGTGGCTGTGGAACCCAAATTCTTCTTCTCAGGTTAGGTGTCAAAGTAACTTTTTTGTAAGTAGTCCCTAGTTTAGTGTTGGATGATTCAATTTCAAAATACATTGTGGATTTATGTATATAACTGACTTATGTTAAGTCATCAGACAAAACTTCTCTGATCAGTTTGAGCTAGAGAATTCCTACTAATATCAGAGATATGGTTGACAAAGTAGTGGAGTACCTCTTGCTTTTAAATCATAGAATGCCTAATGTTTTTCTGTTGTAGTCAAAAATCAGTTGGGAATATTGAAACAGTTGACTACTATGTGAGATTTATTCCCCTTCTGTTTTATTGTTTATCTAATTCTGTCCCCTTCAGGCAGCCAGCTGGATGTTTCTTTCTTTTTCTCTTTTTTTTTTCCCTGAATTGTTCTTTGAAATACCATTAATATTCATCAAAATCTTTAATTAGGGGCAATTTGTTTTTCCATATGCGTATTTATCAGTTCAGCAATTATTAAGCCTGTGTGACTCTTACACTTTACTCACTGCGTGGGATCAAATTTGTGACAATGATCACCCTGAGGAATGCAAAATGAATTGGTATATTTTCTGAGGATTCTTATTCTGCCCTTTCCCCAGACAATCCTCATTCTGTTTCCAGGCTGACTTTTCAGTCTGCATACAGGGTGTAGATTTCTTGTTTTGAAGCAAATACAGTTCATTTTTTAGGGGGCACTTCTTTTGTTGATGGTTTTCTGCTTTTTTTTTTCCCCCTCACTGAAGACGTATTTTGCAGAAATCTGTTTTCGGAAAACAGATGGGATTCCCTTACACTGTTACTGCACACTTTAAAATAAGTATTTTTTCACTTATTCATTTGAGCCTGACAATTTGAAAACTTCATATACTATTCATATTTAATTGAAATTCCTTGAAATCAAGCAGAATTCAGCTACGTATTATTACAATGTTGGTGACTCTTGGTGGTACGAGGGACAAAGGAGGTACCCGTGCTTTAAAACAACTTCATGTAAATCTACACTATTGATATCTCTGTGACTACTGTAGGAAATAGCTTGAGTGCTACTTTCATTTTTGCAATGACAGCATGAAGCTCAGGTCAGTGCAATTTACCCTGTTCAGTACCATACAAAAAATGCCCTCACTGGCTTAGTCCTTGACTCCATGGCATATTTCTTACATTTCTTATGTGGGTTATTTAGGGTCAGCTCAAAAAAAATTTAGGGTTATATCTTACACTTCAGAGATCAAATTACAATTGGTTTTAATGAGAAGCTAAGCATGTAAATGGACAGTAGGAACTTAAACATTTTTACGTATGTGAGTCTTTAACCACTGTGATTCAGTTACTTTTTTATAAAATGCAAACATCGGTGGAGTTTCTTGGGAACTTTTCAACAACATATTTTGTTGTTGGAAAGCTTTGATTTGCCACCATTTAATTCAATTTTTATCAAGGAAATTTTCCAATACATAATTTCTGGTCAGAGAAGAAAAAAAAAAGGAGGCAAAACCAGACCAATTTTTAATTATAACGTTGGGCAATCACAACATATATTTAGGCAATATTCACATCTCCGTTCCTCCTACATGGGTCTCCTTCATCTCATGTGAATAATTAGAGGTATTAAAATCTGAATATATTTTCTGAAACTATATTCTTCATTTCCAAATAACACTAGGAATCAGTACTTTCATCTTCCCTCATTTTGTCTCTTCTGTTTATTTGACTTGTGCATGTGAGGAGCTCACAATGATGTCTTGTTTTCAGTTGGTACTTTAATCTGATATTCTGATACAAATAATTACCTCTTCTACGATTTGTTGTTTCCCTTTGATATGTCCCAGCCTTGATCATTTCAAAGGAAAAGAAATTTTAAGCTAAATGGTATTTCACAAAATTGTGTAGTTTTATGAAACAAAGAAACAAAACATTCTGTTAAATTCATCAGATGCCTTCTCCAAGTCAGAGGCAGCGTATTTTTATCTTGTCATTTCCAGTAAGAAGAATTCTTCTGCATCACTTTGTAAGACCTTGACAAGCTTTTAAATCCAAACAAACCAACTGAGAAAAGGTGCAGAGCTTAGAGAGGATATTTATGATAAGTTTTGCTGCAGTTTTCATGTGAGTTTTGCTTTACTACAGGTAGCTGTTCCTTGTTACTGTTTTTTCTAAACACTCCTGTGTCTAGACAGCAGTTTCTTTTACCCCAGACCAGGTAAATAGGAAGGTAAATAAAAAGTCATTAGCCTTAACAATTCATAGGGTCTGCTTTAAGTTTTTATGGATACTATTGGAATGGATGAAGCCTGTGCTCATGAGTGACTCCTTTTAGATCTAATTGCTCCACTATTCCTCTCTGCTTTTTGATTTGAATAGAACTTCTGAAGTAAACTATTGTTCACTGTGAAGAAAAAAATTACTCTTATACAGAATTTTTTAATCTTTTAATCATTTTTTTATTCTCTTTTTCACATTTAACCAATAACATATATGTATAATATCCCTAAAAACATGCCTAACCTTATCCTAGTAGTATAGAATAAATACATCGTGTGCTCTGTATAACTGACATTTCTGTTATGGACAGCATCTCTGTGATTAACAATGAAGAATTTAGCTTCTAAGAGCAGAGAGGCCTAATTGTCTGAATAGCCTAAACTGGAAATCACAGAATGATTGAGGTTGGGAGGGACGTTTGGAGGTCCAATCACCCTACTCAAACAGGGCCACCTAGAACTAGTTGCCTAGGACCATGTCCAGATGGCTTTCGAATATCTCCAAGGGGCAGACTCCACAAACTCTGGGCAACCTGTGCCAGTGCTCTGTCACCCTCACAGTAAGAAAGTGTTTCCTGATGTTCAGACAGAACCTCCTGTGTTTCAGTTTGTTCCCATTACCTCTTGTCCTCTCACTGGCACCACTGAAAAGAACCTAGACCTGTCTTCTTTTCACTCTCTTTTCAGGAATTTATCTACATCAGTAAGTTCCCCCCTGAGCCTTCTTTTTCTAGGCTGAACAACTGCAGCCCTTTCAGCCTTTCCATGCTCCAGAGATGCATCCTTGTTGGACTTGTTGTTGCCACAGCATTGGTAGGTAAGGGGAGAGCAACTGATGTCATCTACCTGGACTTATGCAAAGCGTTTGACACTGTCCTGCACGACATCCTGGTCTCTAAATTGGAAAAGCATGGATTTGATGGATGGACCACTCGGTGGATAAATAACTGGCTAGATGGCCACACTCAAGAGGGTTGCAGTCAATGGCTCAATGTCCACATGGAAACCAGTGACAAGTGGCGTTCCTCAGGGGTCAGTACTGGGACCGGTGCTGTTTAACATCTTTGTCGGTGACATGGACAGTGAGATCGAGTGCACCCTCAGCAGGTTTGCCGACAACATCAAGCTGTGTGGCATGGTCAACATGCTGGAGGGAAGGGATGCCATCGAGAGGGGCCTGGACAAGCCTGAGAGGTGGGTCTGTGTGAACTTCATGAAGTTCAACCAGGCCAAGTGCAAGGTCCTGCACGTGGGTCATGGCAATCCCAGGCACAAATACACATTGGGTGGAGAATGGCTTGAGATCAGCCCTAAGGAGAAAGACACGGGGGTGCTGGTGGACGAGAAGCTCAACATGAGCAGGCAATGTGCACTTGCAGCCCAGAAAGCCAACTGCATCCTGGGCTGCATCAAAAGAAGTGTGGCCAGCAGATTGAGGGAGGTGATTCTGCCCTCTACTCTGCTCTGGTGAGACCTCACCTGGAGTACTGTGTCCAGCTCTGGAGTCCTCATAAGAAGAAGGACATGGACCTGTTGGAGAGGGTCCAGCAGAGGGACATGAAGATTATCAAAGGCCTGGAGTACCTGTGCTATGAGGACAGGCTGAGAGAGCTGGGGTTTTTCAGCCTGGAGAAGAGAAGGCTCCGAGGAGACCTTACAGCGGCCTTCCAGTACCTAAAGGGAACCTACAGGAAGGATGGGGAAGGACTCTGGATCAGGGAGTGTAAGGATAGGACATGGGGTAACAGCCTCAAGTTGAGAGAGGGTAGATTTAGATTGGGTATCAGGAAAAAATTCTTTATTGTGAGGATGGTGAGGCAGTGGAACAGGTTGCCCAGAGAAGCTGTGGATGCCCCATCCCTGGAAGTGTTCGAGGCCAGGCTGGATGGGGCTTTGAACAGCCTGGTCTAGTGGATGGTGTCCCTGCCCGTGGGAGGGGGTTTGGAACTAGATGATCTTTAAGGTCCCTTCCAGCCTGAACCATTCTGTGATTCTGTGTGATTCTGTGACTCTCTCCATTTTGTCCACGTCTCCCTTATACTCATGAGCCATTATGGACCGTGAGATTTCTTTATTGAAGTGTGTGAAGGGTAGTTGTAAGGCTGATTATTTTTCCCAGTACCCCATGACATCGATTCTACATGCTGATATGAGGTACATTTTTTGAAGTAGCATTGTTATAATATTCATAAAACCAAAAATTATATCGTACTGCTTTTATTGAAAGTATATAGAAAGTTTAACAGTTGTGCAAATAAAATTTAATAATTTTTTTTTAAAACTGTGTAAAATTGATATCAGAGGTTGGTGTGGGTTGTTTTTTTTCTCTGATATCATCATTTAACAGATGGGAAACAGAAAGAATATGTGAGTGAATAAGTGACTTAAATGTTTGTAAATAAAATCAATATGTTCTCTATTCCACTCTCTTCTCTCTCTCTTTTATTACCAATTATATTGTACAAAACACAGAAGAATAAGAGAAATTTATAAGTCTTTAAAGGAATATCAAGTAACATCACCACCAGATTTGTCCAGTGTGAATGCCCTTGTTAATATATCAAATACTTCTCAAGTGATAGATTTCATGACTTTGAAGGATTTATTATTGTGTACTTCTCTTGAATTTGAAAATTCTGAATTGCTATCAGAATTTACTATGTAAGAGAATCACTACTGTCATTGGGAAATATAGAAATGTAAGAAAACTAAAATAAAAACTAATATGTAACAAGAAGAAGATAAATATGATGATAATGAATGAATTGTGATAGAATATGGAAATTTAGATCATAGCATCAATGATTATGACATTACAAGGGGCTTGCATATTGACAGACTATTATACATGAAGAATTCTAGGATACCCTTTTTATCATACCTTTTTAGTCACAAACTCTTAAGCATGACTTAAAATTTGCAATGCCAAAATATAAGCTGCCTTCTCAGATGTCTTTCAAAATCAAATGCAATACTCGGTACTCTCAGTAATTGCATATGAAATTTTTCAAGACATGCTTGTTCTTTTATATTCTCATTAAACACTGTCTTTACTTAGCAAATGGATAGGTAAAAGGGAGGTAACTGCAGCTATTGGATTTTCCCCTTAAATTGAAAAAAAAAAAGGAAATAAAAGCCGACAGAATTATAAAGAAACACCAATTTACAAAAGTGAAATTTCTTTGAATGTCTTAAAATGTCTTTGAACTCAAGCTTCTGAATTTTCAGAGAACTCCCCAATTCTCTATATTGTTCCTTGTTTATTTCACTTTCTCTTTGAAAAAGGTAAGGAGAAAGGTAAATCTATAAGTAAAAAAAGGAAAGATAAACTTCAAAAGGTTTCCACCTCACAACATCTGAGAATAGAAAAACGTAAAGAAGAATCTCAAGGGGTTTTTGTGGTGGTTTTTTTTTTTTTCAGATTATAAAAGACATGGGTTTGTGTTCAAAATATGAACATGCATAAAGTAAAAAAAAAAAAAAGAAAAAAGACGGATATTAAAGTAGAGACACAAGTCTCTAAAGTAGAGACGATACATAACCCCAATTAATTTATCTACACATATGAAAATATGAGAAAGAAAGCTTCATTTATGACATTTGGAAAGGTTTAAATAGGAGCAATGATTACATTATTTTGCCTTTGTATGTAGAATATGTAGTATTTCTGTTTAGGAACTCTGTTTATGAAAGTACGACATCTGTGAAAATTACAATGTCTAATTTTTTACATTATTGTGAAAAGACCACGCACTTTATTGAAAACATCTTCTGATTGGTTTTATAGTTCGAAAAATTAACAACAAACAAAGATTCTTCCATAGGTTTGTCTCTTACACAGTGCACTGAGCAGTGATCATCAAATCTAAATCTCTCCATTAATTTCAAAAACATTTTGTTCCAAAACTAATAACGGGTATTAATCATCTACTATGCCCCTGAGAAATTTCTGACACTCAAATAGGTTAGGTCAACATATGCATCCATCTACACTAAGTAAACATTTAATGATTATTCTAGAGTAAATACTGGGGGGAGAGGGAGGAAAGGCAAGGGTGGAATGAGGTGGCAGGTGGGGTGGTTGTGAGATTTGTTTAAATCCCAGCACTTGTAAACAACAAATGAAAACACTTTTCACTTCTGAATAGCAGATGAGGTACTATCTTTTCAGAATTCCACTCTAAAACACACTCTTGTAACAGCAATATTTTATATAAAAAGCTTTATGAAATATATTTTTGTGAACTTCTGTTCCAAAGCCCTCTGTGATCTTGCCCTCAAAAATGCAAACTAAATGGAGATTCATACTTCTTAACTTTTTTTTGCTTAACATTTCCCTGCTGTTTCAGTGAGGTTCAATGTATTTCATCACAGTGTAACTGGAAAAATAGGTAGCTCTACACAGGAGGAAAACATCCATACATCATCAAAGATTTTAGGCAAAAATCTCATAGCCTGGAAGAGAAAGGAGAGAAAACAATTTCAAAGGTATCAGGTTAATCTCCTCAGGATATTGTAATTTAACTGACATACCTAAATTTCTCACATATTTTGTAAAGGAAAAATAAAACATGAGATCTAAAGCATTCACTATTTGTAAAAACTTTGTTAAGAAGCAAACCAAAACAAAGAGCACTTTCATACTATCCTTCTGGTCTGCTCTGTTAGAGAATCTATTAGGACAGAACCATTTTCACTGTTTGCTTAAAAAAGACATTTATTTTCCACTGACCCCCACATTTGGCAGAACAAAGTGGGAAACAGGCTCACTTAATTTCTAAGAAGGAGATGGAGAAAATACAACAAAGAGGAACAGTCAAGAATTCTCCTAGTTATCTCTTCAGAGAATCCAGGACCTCAAAATATACTTGCCAATCTCTGAGCAGACAGACCCAAGGAGTTGGTTTAATTATAATTTTCAATCAATTTATTTCCCTCAGACTAATACAGGTAATAATTTTTGAACCATTATATTTGTATATAAGGGAACAATGACAAACAGTTGCCTTTCACCCTTTATTCATACTTCTGATAGAAATCCATTCCTTTTAACCTGTGGAAAGCTGGAGGAGGTAATTAATTTTACAACCAAAGACAATCCTGCCAACTCTTATGTGATTAGTTACATTAATTGTTTAAAGATAATATGAAGACTAAGAACAAAAAATATAAAAAAGCAGAATTCCGATCTTTCCTTAGACAACAAAGAAAAAGAAAGATGCTCCAGGCCACTGTAAGTTTATTAATTTCCTAAGAGAAAAGAGGGAAAAGAATTGTAGCTATGTTACCTTAAAACATAACACAGTCTAATTTATTTGTGTGTCTTCATCTTCTGGTGTGTTTGCTTGCTTATCTGGAAATTAAGAATAACTAAGGTATGCATATAATACTCTATTCTATACCATGAGAATGCCAAGTGCAACATAAGCACAGCTTTTAATAAATAATTGAACAGAGAAATTTGAAGGGCTGTATTTAAGCCATCCTACTGTGGCTAAACTACAAGTACCATGTGAGAAGTTAGATGTCTCTTATCCATGAAGCACCATACAGTTACAGATAAGAGATAAATGCACCAGAAACAAGAAATTTTCATCTAATACATTAGGATACAATTATATAAGACTATTTGCACAACACCAAACTATTTATTATTTTACTTTTTCTTAATGTATTGAAGTATGTCTCCCCAAACCAATGATGAGCAGATATTATGTGAGGTCAGGAAGAACTATTGACTGGCCTGATAGAAAGCAGTGGACATTGTCTAGCTGGACTTCAGGAAAAGCTGTTGATGCATGGACTGGATGAGTAGACAGTGAGGTGGATTGCAGACTGGCTGAATGGTTGATCCCAGAGACTGGTGATCAGTTTCATGAAGTCTAGTTGGAGGCCAATAACTAGCAGTGTACCCTAGGGGTTGTTACTGGGTTCAGTCCTGTTTAACATTTCCATTAATGATCTGGATGATGAGGTAGTGTTCACCCTGAGCAAACTTGCTGATGACTCAAAACTGGGAAGAGTGGTTGATAAAGCCAGAGGGTCATAGAATCATAGAACAGTTTGGGTTGGAAGGGACCTTTACAGGTGATCTAGTCTAACCCCCCTGCAACAAACCGGGGCATCTTCAACTAGATCAAGTTGCTCAGATCCCCATCCAACCTCACCTTGAATGTTTCCAGGAATGGGGCATCTACCACCTCTCTGGGCAACCTGGTCCAGTGTTTCACTCATTGTAAAAAATGTCTTCCTCCTATCTAGTCTGAATCTACCCTCTTTTAGCTTAAAACTACTACCTCTTGTCCTATCGCAACAGGCCCTACTAAAAAGTCCATCCCCATCACTCTTATAAGCCCCACTTAAGTACTGGAAAGCCACAATATGCTTTCCAGAGCCTTCTCTTCTCCAGGCTGAACAACATCCCTCTCATCACCCTTTCCTGTGAATAGAAAGGTATTTAAACATATATTCCTTCATAACAATTCTTGGAGTTTCACAATATACAAAATGTTATTGCTTTTCTAAAAACATTTCAAATGGAGTATTGTCAGATCAGGTCTTACCAAGGAATGAAACCATGGTGAGCTGAATTTGCTATTAGCTTAAAATTTTAAATTAGAGTCTTATTATTGGGATTGTAAAATACTGAAAAGTGTTGAACAATCCAAATATGGACCACATACCTCTGATGATGTCCATTTAGAAATAGTTAAGCTCTAAGTTTAACTAAATGAACTGCGGTGTTTTGTCCCCAGGAACCTTTTTGAGATTCTATGATTCTCCACTTTTTTCATCATACTTCTTCTTTCAATGTAAATGTCTAAATTTTAAATAAAGGGTTTCCTGGCTTGGGTGAAAAAACATTTAAGTGTGAAAAAAGCACATTTAAGAAAAAAAATTATCCTGTTACTCTGAAGAAAACTTCTCCACCATAAGCTGGTGGGAAGAGATGGGATGCAACATGAAGATTATTACCAAGTGATTTTATCTGAACAAAACCAAACCAAATTAATTAACTCATTTCATTTGATTCATGATCTGCAACCCACAAATTTAGATGCTTACTTGCCTGTGTGTGCTCCAAACATCCTGCCAGACAACAGCACTCTCCTCCATGTAGTAAAATTGTCATTGATAGAACTCCAGAATTTTCAGAATTAGAGATTCTGAATTAGAGATTCTGAACATCATTATAAACTGTACACTGTTTACATTAAACTTGACCATTCCCACTATTTAATTTACTTTGGGTTTATTGCTACCAGTGATTTCCTTGTCATTTATTGTACAGTACCCCTATTTAGGCTGCACTTTGAGACAGATGATTCATTTGTTTATTGAATTTCTGAAGTTAATTGCCAATTTTTTCTAATGTAATCTCAGTACTCTTCAAAATAAGTTTTCACCTACTTACATAGCAGCTTCATATTGGCAGATACCAAAAATCCCACAAAACAACCAAAACCCCTTGGATCTACCACATAGTAAAATCATAAAATTACTATGACAATTTTTCCTCCTCCTTTCTGATTTTTTCAGAAATAAAAAATGTCAGGTCTTTTCACCAGGTCCTCTTTCACTCCAATGTCTACCTTTTAAATTTACAGATATGCCCTTTCATGTTCAGACTTGATCCAAAGTGCATTCAAATCTCCTGAAAGGTTTCCCATTTTCATTTTTTTGCTACAGCAGCATGGATCATAAGTCATTCCAGCAGTGTCAAGACAAGACACCCACTGAACAGTGCTTAGGTTGTACAATGCTTACCTTTTCTAAATTGAACAGGATGTTGCCTTCAACAGTGATCTGTCATTGAAAAAGTGCTCTTTACCATGGAAAAGATCTCTATGAACACAAAAGTGCTGAAAATTACTCCATAAACTTTGTTAATTACAATCATAAAAATCAAAGGTCCATTTGAGAAAACAAAATTACTCTAAGAAAGAAAAGGCTGAGAGAGGGAGATCACAATACAGAAGGTTATTCTTAACTCTTCATTTCAACTCTAATCTCTTGAGTAAAATATTTGTATGTCTATACAGATTATGCAAGGAAGTGTCACCTTTCCTGGGCTAATTCTATATTTCTACACTACTGCATCTGTGCAGCCCAAAGGGAATATAGCTCATCTGGAGTGCTAAAACTCACAGATGTATGCTCAGAAATCTCTCTGATAAAATTGCAGGACATCAGGGAATGCCCACAGGAGGCGACAGCTATCTAGCCAAGAAATCTACAACATTTAAAATAGAACATCAACAAAATTTAATTTAACGACCTTTTGAGGATTTGCTTGTTTTAACAGTTGATTGAAATTCCATCCTCTACTGCCCATTGTAAAAAATAATGATCCCAGTTACAACCTGCTTTGAGCAAGTGCACAGAAGTATTTTCTGTTGCTGCACAATTTTTTGTACAGTAACAAAGTAAGACCATGACCTGTCCATGGCCCTCAGAAGCTACAATCAGTCCATAAAGCATTCTCTGATCAGCCATTTATGACTTTATCATAGCTTTTCCCCCAAAAAGTGTTTCTTCTTCAAATTGAACAGTTCTAGTTGACTTAGTCTCTCACTCCTAGAAGCCGTTTCACCTTTCTCACCATCTTTATAGCCATTAACTGTTATTGAAAGACTGTCATCACAATTGCTTAAGTATTTAAAATGCTTTGTGTCAGATTCTATTCAAGCTTTAGGAATGATGAAGCCCTTGGTAAATACATTATGTCAGGTGCCAAGAGATTTACACTGGTTTACACAGTTCAGTGGTGAACAGAAGAGAAAGTAGCTGGGACAAGGTAAAAGCTTGTGTCTAGGGACAAATTTCAGAAACGATATATGAGGAAACCCAGGAGAATCAGAGAGAAACAATAAGACAAAGAGACAACCGAACTACAAGACAAGCATCGAGGGAAGCAGCAGAGACAGAATACAGATATTCAGTAGCAGGTCTAGACCTGGACAGTTTCAGTAAAAGGACTAGGAAGCTGAAACTACAACAGGTGAAAAAGAGTGTTGTGCAGCAACACCTATAATTAGACCTGGAGTTTAAAGGCCACAGTGTGCCCTGACTTCTTGAAAGAATCCAATAGCTTCTCCTCTGTCGAAATCAGCTGTGCGTGATAATATCATCAGTGGCTATGTTGCTGGGGGCATAGCTAAAGTTTGTATACATGACAACAGTAATAACTGTGATTGCATGAGGAAGAAAAAAGCCTCCCAGATCCTTCTTCTGATAACAGTGAAGAAAGATACATTTTTCAAGACAAAATGTGGTGTTTCCAATACTGAGTAAGTCTGTGCATGGAGGCAATTTCTATTGCATTATTTTCCTAAGCAAACAATATACAAGCAAAAATGAGTTTTGTTTTCAATTGTTGTACCTGTGTCTAAAGAATTCTGTCACAATATATAGGCCAACTGTTGACTAAATACACAATGCTAAATATCTATTTATAAACCATAATAAATGCTAGAAACTGCTACAGAAATTTAAAAAGTACAACAATTCTTACAACAGATGGATAGCTGTGTGAAAAAACATAATGCTGATTCTGAGTTAGAAATACGGTATTGCGTGAATAAAAATTAATTCCTGGCAGAAAGAAGATGACTGAGAAAAGAGCCCTAGAGGTGGGAGAGTATCCAAATAATTCTGACTGAGCTCACATCAAACAGATTTTTTATTTAAAAACTGCACAAAAGAAATAAACTTCTTTTATTATTATTCTTTCATTTAATCTAGAGGAACTTTTTATGTGCTGCATATTTCTATTTCCTGGCAAGTTCTATATGTTTGCTCAGTGGTCTACTGATGGGTAACTTGCCAGTATCCTGTACCACTGAAGACAGCAAAACTGTACACTGATCTCATGTCATTCAAGATTAAATTCTTAGACCTAAATCTTAAAAAATACCAATTAATAGTGACATGGGTGCTAGAATAATATCATATAAATTTTATGGTGAAGATCTGACCTCTGCTGCGGAACTACTCAGCATAGAATTCACCCAAATAGTCATTTACTACCTTCTCAAAGTGTTTTGAATGGACATCCAATATGCAATTAGAGAGCCAGCCTCATAGTATAGGTATAGAAGTAGTAAGGAGAGGAAACCTTGGGAAGGTTGATCAGATCATGAGCTTAACCAAAGTGATCTGGATTCATTACTGCAGGTGCATTTCTTCCCCAAAAGCAGTTGAACTCTGGGTAGGTGCATTTCACTGCATTCAAGGGCTCAGGTCCTCCAAGTTTCCAGATCCAACGGTTCAACACAGTATGTTGTTCCTCTCTAGTCTGCACAGATGGATTTCTTTTCAGCGTGCAAAAGATTGGTGTAAATATAGAGCTGGGAGACAGGTAGGAAGTGCTCCTGTCTCCTTTGGTTTCCACCCAAACATAGTGTAACTTGTTACCCAGCTTGGATGCTGAACTCAGAAGGCTAAAGTCAGATAGTGGGAGTACTTCCCTCTCCTTAATTTCCCAGTGTTGCTCTATACATCAAAATCTACTTTACAAAACCACTATTTTTCCTCTTCAAATTCAAAATACGGATTTGAGAGTTTTTTTAAGATGCCTCATACATCATACCAGCTACCTTGTCATTTTTGAATCACTCACTGTGTTCTAGGTCTAACTCTACTCCCACTGAAGATGTTGAGATGAGTTATTTATTTGTGTTGCAATAAGAATATTATTATGAGTATTCATATTAAAAGAGCTTACAGCAGCATTTATTCTTTGTACTGAAATATTATAGGTTCATGGAATTGTTTAGGTTGGAAAAGATCCTTACAATCATCAAGTCCAACCATTAACCTGGCATTTCCAAGTCTACCACTAAACAATGTCCCTAAGCACCACATTTACATGTCTTTTAAATACCTCCAGGGATGGTGACTCAGCCACTTCCCTGGACAGCCTCCATTGCTTGGTAACCTTTCCAGTGAAGAAATTTTTCCTAATATCCAATCTAAACCTCCCCTGACACAACCTGAGGCCATTTCCTCTCATCCTATCGCTTGTTACTTCAGAAAAAGAGACCAACACCCACAACCAAACATCCATTCTGCACCAGCATTCAGATAGACTGTTCATGAATAAAGTGATGAACAAAAAAACCAAACTTTTATGGACAAAGATTATCTAAATAATCTACATTTATCAGAGGAATGGAAAATACTCTGATTTTTTTAAATGGATTTTCTTGACTATATTTTTCTATTATTAAAGAAATTAAAAAGAGAAATCAGCAGAAAGGTATCTGTTAAAAAAATTAAATACAAAGTGAAAAGATACAATAAAACTAGTTATTATATCAGCATTATCCATTGTTCATGTACTTTTTCTCTAATTCTGATAAATTTGTGTTAGACACTTGTTTTCAACTTCTTTCAGAATCCGTAGTGTCGAGAATCATCAAATCTTAATGACTATAAGCCTTATATCAGAGATCTGACTTCTGTAAAAAAGATGAAAGCGATTTACTCAGCAAGCTGCATTCCCCATAACAACTCTGTATTCTTCCAAGATGCACGTAATATGCCACTCTGATCAGATCTTCAGCTTTGTTCCACTTTTGTGGAGATTGTTAGATCTTACTCGTTTAACAAATAGAAGAAACTTCTTAGGCCATATATGTGAATGACAGACTATATAAATATGAATGAACGTTTTTTAATATCTCTAAGGAAAATTTAGATTTATTTAAATAATTTAGTATCCACTGATAACCAGATTTCTATTAGTAAAACATAGATAAAAACAAACCTTACAGGACACAATAGAAGTAAAATATCTACTACTTTAAAAGGCTTTATGGCACCTGTTTCTCTTCAGCAATGGACACCTGCTCTCAATAAAAGTCTAAATGAAGTCAAATCTCAACCAAATTTCCTCCAGAATTCTCTCTTTGAGGAGTATCCTTGTGTAGAAAGCACAGTTTGCAGAGCAGCTGACAAAGTTTAGTCTTTATCTGCGGCTGTCTTTCTCTACCACACTAGTTCTTGGATCGAGAAGCAACGTAACGCTGACTTATAAACCTAGAATGAGTAGAATAACTAATGGCTTATGAAATAAATACTGTAAATCTTTACTGACTAATGGCTTGTGAAATAAGTATTGCAATTCCTTATTTTGTTTTTTTTTTTGCTAGTCTCATCACAAGTCAGGAAAGGTTAATATATAAATGAATACTTTGTCGGATAAAGCTTTTTTACTTTAGTATTCATTTAACTTTGCTCAGATTTTATTTATTTTAGGCTTTATTTAAAAAGAAAGTAAATTTTGAAGCTACATCTTAGTTATCACTGAAAAGTATCTTAACATACTGCTTGAGTGCTGGCTGTTTGGAAATATAGTGTCAATGCATGGATGTGCTCAATGTGAAATAAGATTTATTATTTGCATACTAAAAAGCATAGCTAAAAGCCTGTATGGCATAACTTATAAATATTGTGACACACTCTACCTATGTAAGTTTTTGAAAGGAACATCTGTTTTTCTGTCTTGGACTGTGTGATATCACCATGAATGGTTTCACAGAGTAAGACAACATCAAAGAAGGGATTGTCCCTTTGTACTTGGCACTAGTGAAACTGCACCTCAAGTATTGTGTTCAGTTTTGGGCCCCCCACTACAAGAAAGACATTAAGGTGCTGGAGTGTGTCCAAAGAAGGGCAACAAAGCTGGTGAAGGGTCTAGAGCACAACTCCTATGAGAAGTCACTGAGGGAACTGGGGTTGTTTAGTCTGGAGAAAAGGTGGCTCAGGGGAGATGTTGTTCCTCTCTACAACTACCTGAAAGGAGATTGTAGTGAGGAGGGTGGCTACTTGCTCCCAAGTAACAAGTGATAGGACAAGAGGAAACAGCCTCAAGTTGTGTCAGGCAACGCTTAGCTTGACTTTTAGGAAAAATCTTCACTGGAAGGGTTGTCAAGTATTGGAACAGGCTGTCCAGGGAAGTGGTGGAGTCAACATCCCTGGAGGTATTTTAAAAATGTGTTGACGTGCTTAAGGACATGGTTTAGTGGTGGACTCAATGATTGTAAGGGTCTTTTGCAACCCAAATGATTCTGTGACCATTTATAGAATTAATATGTGATAGGACATATCAATATTTCTTATCAGAAGGCCTTACTAAGTGGAAGGTCAGAAGATGAAAGCATCTGAAGAAGCACTTGAAAGGTGATGAGGAAAATGTCAGAGGAGAGTGAGTTGGATAAGTACAACTGCCCTAGTCCCTCCAATTGGAAAAGTGTCCTATGAGCTTAGGAAATGGCTAAAAGGAGCCATTGATCTCATAGTCATTACATGGGAACCAAGGAGGGACTGAATGCATGGTACAAAAGGTGATCAAAGTTGGCACTCATGTATATAGCCTAAATGATTGACATAAGGAAAGAAATGATTTTCATTACATGAAATGGAGGAAATTAGTAGGCAAACCCTCACATGAATGTCTGGCTGCCGGTGCTCAAGGCTAGCCCAGGGCCAGGGTAGCTGAGGGCATCTTCCTTCCCCCAGGGAACAGCTCCCAAGAAGGGCTGTAGGGAGGTCATGGCCAGGGCCCACCCCAGCCCAAAGGAGCTGCTTTCCAGCTGAGGCTCTAAAGCCTGAGCTACAGCCCCCACTGCATCATAGCTCTGCCAGGTCCTACTCATGGGCCCCACTACCAGCCACCAACAGGCTGATGTCCTGGCCTGGCTTTGGCCTACCCCCATGGGGGCGCCCGATGCCCAGGGCTGGGTTATCTTCCTGCTGCCTTGCTCCTGCCAGGGACATTGGAACAGGCCCTGGCCACCAAATGCTTGAGGCTCTCAGTGCTTTTGAGAGGCCCTGACAGTACCTGGCTCCCAGGAGCGACCAGCTCCCATGGTGCCCTGGCCATATTTTTCCTGTTTTGGATATGTCAGCAGGGTCCTGCAATTGGACATTCATCTCCCCCATTCATGGTGACAAACCCAATTCCCTCAGGCTGCACAACCCCTTCTTGGTCTTCATGAAGTTTACTATGGTATTGTGGTTTGGGCCAGGTTGGCCAATGACAAGATGACAGATGCTCTCCCCCACCTCTCACTCCAAGGACAGCAAGAAGAGAGATGAAAAGATTTGCAAGTTAGAAAAACCTAAACTATTTTAATCAAATATTAATAATGAAATAAAAAAGGAAATAATGAAATAGATACAATGTATATAAATAGATACAAAATTGGATCACGTTCCTAGGAAGATGTCACTGCCAGGCACTGGGAAAGTTCCAGACTGGACTCAGGGACAAATGGGAATTGGAACACACTGATCAGGATCAAAAGGCAGATGAGCTGATGGGGTCCTCCTCAGACATCAGCCACTGAAGAATGAGAGCCTCTAAACAACCAGCCCATTGCAGAAGAGACAACAAAAGAGGGCTAATTTTTTGGTCCCTTAGCTTTTATACTGAGCATGGCAGATGGAATGGAACACGCGATTGGCCAGTTTGGGTCACCTGCCCTGTCCCCTCCTCCCCACTGGTGCGACCCCTCCACAGGGTAAACAACCGAGTCAGCTGACCCTGGTTGCCACAGCAACAAGTGTGAGCAAAAACCTCTCTTAGGGGACAGAAGGTTGGCCCTGCTCCACCCCAAACCAGGACAGATGGTTTTCTTAAGTGCTGTTTCAAACTGGGGAAAAATTCAGGAGTATCATGGCCAAGGAGCAAAACAAATACTGTTTAATTTCCTTTTATTTTTATCTGTTAGCTTGACCATTAGTTTCACTTCTCTGACATATAATTTCTACAATATTTTAAAGGTAATAAGGTCATTTGTAACTGACATCTGAATTCTTGCGGGACTTCACATAGCAATATGATAGACCTAGAGGGTTTAAGAAATTTGCAGGAAAGTTTGGCTTTGGACTTGTCACAGCAAATCCTATTATGTTTTAATATTTTGTGCACAATTGTTTACAGAAGAAAAGAGGGGAAAAAGAAAGAATGAAAAAGAAAAGAAAAAAAGAAAGAATTAAGCTCTGGTCCATGTTTTCAGAACTATTACTTTTAAGAGTAATTGCAGAAATACAAGGACCTCTCGCTTGTATTTTCTTGAAAGAGGAAGACTATAAATCTAATGATAGAAGCTAAAGTCAGAGAAAAAGATTTACCAAACCATAAGGAGACAGGTAAAATTAAAAAAAATAATAAAATCAATTTCCTTTAGAGTTCTGATATCTGCCACCAAATCTTAAATATAAAAAATGCACATGGATGAGGGAAATCAGTCAGCATAAACAGAAATATAAATGGTGTTGCATGAGGTTGCTCTGTACTCATAATCTGTCAGCACAAGTCAACCAATACTGAAAGGAAATGAGAAGTAAGTAACACCTTGATCCTGCTTTTGAAGGAGGAAGTCTAGAAGCCCATAAAACTGCATGAGAAGACATCTATTAGATTAAAACGAGACAAACTAACATGTCCTAGGATATAAATACTGCTAGGTGAAATGGGTTTCTTGTTTCTTGAATAAAACAGAACTGATATTACAGGTGACAAATATTTACTTAGTAAATTTATTTAGAAGGTACTTGTAGTAATAAGATTCATTTGTGAGATCACAAACAAAGATTGTAGTTTCCTGCCTAATTAATTATTACTAGCTCATCTTTATTCAGAATTTGATGCTAATATTACAAACTAAGAAGTCAATAGTTAGGCAGGAGCTAGTACTAGGTAAACCCTTTTTTTTGGCCTTGATTATAATAGCTGGGTTGTGATAGCTTAATGTAAGAACCTAATTTAAGGAATATAAATATTTATTTGGACACTTTCTCAATTTGCACCCAGTGTGCACTGCAAATGAATAATGCTTTGAACTACTGCTTTTAACAGCTGGGATTATTTAATGTTGCTAAAAATGAATTAGGATCATAGAATCATAGAATCATTTAGGTTGGAAAAGACCCCTGGGATCATCAAGTCCAACCATCAGCCCCACTCTACAAAGGTCTCCCCTACACCATACCCCCCAACACCAGATCTAAACAACTCTTAAACACATTCCGGGATGGTGTCTCCACCCCCTCCCTGGGTAGCCTATTCCAGTGTCTGACCACTCTTTCTGTGAGGAATTTTTTCCTAATGTCCAGTCTAAACCTATCCTGTTGCAGCTTAAAGCCATTCCTTCTTGTTCTATTGCTAATTACCCCTGAAAAGAGACCAGTACCAATCTCTCTACAATGTCCTTTCAAGTAGTTGTCGGGAGTGATGAGGTCTCCCCTCAGCCTCCTCTTCCTCAAACTAAACAGTCCCAGATCCTTCAATTGCTCCTCGTAAGATTTATTCTCCAGGCCTTTCACCAGCTTTGTTGCCCTCCTCTGCACTCGCTCCAGCACCTCGATATCT
>VWZL01001794.1:62106-184856 GCA_013396915.1 Stercorarius parasiticus | reverse complement strand
ACCTGGCACTTGGCCTTGTTGAAGCTCATTCCATTAGCATTGGCCCTTTGATCCAATCTATCCAAGTCTCTCTGTAGAGCCTCCCTATCTTCATGCAGATCAACACTCCCACTTAACTTGGTGTCATCTACAAACTTACTGATCACAGAATCATAGAATCTTCATGGCTGGAAAGGACCTTTGAGATCATCGAGTCCAACCATACACACGCGAAAAAAACCCAAAAAACAACAAAAAACCCCACCCCTACAATCTCTGTCACTAGAGCATGCCCTGAAGTGCCAAATCTACATGTTTCTTAAATACCTCTCGGGATGGTGACTCAACCACCTCCCTGGGCAGGCTGTTCCAGTGCCTGACCACTCTTTCAGTAAAGGAATTCTTCCTAATAGCTAATCTAAACCTCCCCTGCCTCAAGTTCAGACCACTTCCTCTGGTCCTGTCATTATTCACCTGGGAGAAGAGGCCAACACCCACCTCTCTGCAACCTCCTTTCAGGTAGTTGTATGATACACTCTATGTCCTTATCAATATCATCAATAAAGATGTTAAACAGAAACGGTCCCAACACTGAGCGCTGAGGAACACCACTTGTGACCGGCCACCAGCTGGATTTAACTCCATTGAGCACCACTCTTTGGGACCGTCCAGCCAGCCAGTGCTTGATCCAGCAGATAGTATGCTCATCCAGGCCATGAGCAGCCAGTTTTTCCATGAGAATTCTATGAATTCTATTCAAACATTGTCATGTTTGAAACTATCCTAAATAGTAAGAGACATGCAGATATGCCACCTTGGACAGTCTATTTCCTTGCTGTTCTCACCTTGTTCCTATGATGCAGCAATCTGCTGATGCACATGACTAATATCCAATTGTTACAAACATTACACCATATATCTAACAATCTTCTGATTATCTCTTTCAAAACTGTAAAGCCCTGAGTTGTCAAAAGAGAGGTGGGGAAATTGCACATGTGTACATAGGTAATTGGATCTATGCAATGATGGAAAACAAAAAGTTAAGGGCACAACACATGAAGTGTATTATATCAGTAAAGGTTGTTTTTTTTTCTTTTTCTGAAGAAATACATTGATGAAGACTATTCTGTTTTCATTCCATTGTAAGCATTCATGATACCTGTTACTGGCTTATTTTAGGCTATAGTATTGATGACCAGTTCCTTTTTCATGTGGAGTTGACATGAATGACCTGGGAAGCTGCTTTATTTCACAAACTGTTTTTCTCTACTTTTCTAGAAGAAAGGCTTTGGTAATGTCAAGGACATGTTAAGATTAGGAATGCACATATTTCTGGCTATGAGCCAGAGCAAAATGATTCCTGTATAATAACTACTACACAGTTGGAACACTTCAATTATTCTTTCATGTTTTGTTTTGTTTGTTTGTTTGTTTTTTAAATCAAAGCAAAACTACTCCACAATTGTATTTATTCTGTATGATTTAAATTATGTCTCTAGAGTACTGTGTATCCGGTTTGATTCAGTCATTGGCATATACATTTCCTCACTTTCTGTGGGAAAAATAGCAGAAAACAAAGATTATTCTTTTATTGATTCTTTATACTCTCTCCTCATGGTTATTGACCCTAGCTAACATCTAAGTACCCACACAGACACTTGCATAGTGGGACAGGGGAGAGAATAGTAAGAGCAAAAGCAAGAAAACTTGTAGACTGAGGTAAAAGTTTAATAAATGAAGGGAAAAAATAAATATTTAAAAAGTGATGTTAAAGCAATCACTCAGCACATCCCACAAGCAAACTGATGTCCAGATAGTCTCTGGGCAGTAACTACCTTGGAAAACACCTATTTTTGTTTTTTATTGTGACATTACATGGTATGGAGTATTCCTTCGGCCCGTTCAGATCACCTGTCCTGGCTGTGTCTTTTTGCACTGTAATTACACAGCAACTACCACTGTAGGGTCCTCTAACTGAAGTTTATATAGATCAAAGGAATGCAGCTAAAACAAAGAACAATAATCACTAGGTTTTGTTTTTTTTTTTTTTTTAATTATTACAGCAAGACAGTCATCTAGTAGTATTATGAAGTAAGTCTGATTTCAGAAGTACTGTGTACACATAAGATTTTAGTTTTGTTTGTTAAATTACTACATATAATTTAAATGAGGGAAACCCCAGATATGGGTACAATAAAAAGGTGAGAATTTAGAAACTGTAGAACTTAAAGCAGTAGAGGATGTATAAAGAGAAAGAAAATATACAAACAAGCAAACAAACAATCAAACAAAAATTTAAGTTAGGATAAGTTTGGGGGAGTCATGAGCAGCCTGGATTTTGAAAATTAAAATGATTCATGTAGAAGTGTGTAAATCCTCAAAATTCAGCAAACATTCTCTTCAAAAGCTAAAGATACTCCTTAGTCTTTTTTTTTTTTTTTTGTCTAGAAACTAACAAGTGAACAACTAAAATTTCATCGTATCTTTCTTCATATATCGTGTAGGCACTGAATAGGTTAATGGTGGAACTCTGGCTATACACTTCAAGGACAGAAATTGTCCCATAAAAAATGAGGTTGTAATAAATTTCTGCAGTATTAGGAAAAGCAGATATAGCTGAGATATTACTAAGTAATTCTGCTTTACAAAATATGCACTATAAGTACTAATTTACTATTACTACATTTACATGTAGTGATAAATATTAGAAATACTTTTTTTATTCCTCTTAATGTTTTGATGTCTGATTACTTATCCCCTTCAATTCAAGTCGTTCTAAAATCATCACTGCAGACATTAATCTCCATCGTTTTTATCCCAGTTGTAAACATTTCATAGAATCATAGGAACATTCTGGTTGGAAAAGACCCTTAAGATCACTGAGTCCAACCTTTAACCTAACACTACCAAGTCCACCACTAAACCATGTCTCCCTAAGCACCACATCTACATATCTTTTAAATACCTCCAGAGATGGTGACTCAACCACTTCCCTGGGCAGCCTGTTCCAATGATTTAATAGAAGGATATCTATAAACAGCATTTGAAGCTTAATGGACTGTCAGTCAGTTTTCTGACAATCTCTTTGTCATAGAAAACTTTAAAAGTTTTATCAAAATACAGAGAAGACATGGAGTGGTATTTTTGGATGTAAGCTAGAACTTTATGGCTCTAAAAGTAACTAATTTCTGTACATTTAAGTTTTATGTGCATTCAAACCTGAATTATCCTTCAGTGTGTACAATATTTACATAGTTTTAAATGGCTTTTTTCTTTTTGTCTTTCTTTCTTTCTTTTCAAAACAACATTTTGCCAGACTTCCAAGAGAGGATGCTTGACTCACACCTCTTCTTCAGCAATTTAGAACAATACTTAATAATGTTGACAGCTATGCTGTTATTTTTTTTGGATGACTAATGGATCCATGGACTCTTAAATTACATAAATGGGCAAAGATGTAACATTTAAAAGATGAAAACCTTAGCAAATTTTGTAAAAAATATGACCCAAAATAAAATCTAATTAATTTCCCTGACAGAAAATTATGCCATTGTGTTTTACCCTTGTTTACTGCAACTCTGCTGATGTATTTCCTAACAAATATCTCTGTCTATGACCTTATGCAGTATATTGTTCTGTAACTCCAATGCATGTTGTACATATTCTAGCTCTACACATCCAAAGTTAAATTGCTACTGGATGGACTTATGAAAAAATCACAAAGATTTTAATAGAAAACAAAAAGTTTTCTTCAGCCAGCCTACGGATTTATGAGTTAAGTTTATGAATAGAGGAGAGTTTTATAATGTGCTTCAAAAGACTTCTAGAAATTCCCTACCAATTCAGTATGCTTTCAAAGATATTTTTCAACTGAAATCTGTCATGTGAATTTCAGGGGTTTTTTTTTAATAGATAATTAGTATATATATTTAAACTAGTTTTTCAGATATATGGAGTCTCATTTGACAAAAAACTTGATATAATAATCATATTTTAAATGTATTTTTTTTAGCATGAAAGTGCTACATATATTGGATCATGATATACCTGGCTGATAATTGCAGAAGTCAATAATAAAATAAGGAAAAACCTCTTAAAGGATAAATACAATTGAACTATTAAAATACTGGTTTTTTCTTCATAAAAAATGAGTGAGCTACAATTTTGCTTTGTACTAGGCTACTCACAAATCAAACTTCAAATTCTCCTTTTCTAGCTGGAGTCTGACAAGAAATATGTGAATATTTTCCATAAATTTAGACAGGTTTTGCCTACTAGGAATACATTGAAATCTTGAAAAGCTGAATCTGAACAAACTTTGTGATACCTCTGTATTTCCACTTATATATTATTGAACGCAGGGCAACCATGTTTAATTTTTATATGTCTGATTTTTATATTTGCATTAAAGCAAAAATACCTGGGAATGTACAACAGTATTGTCAACTAAGTTTCAGTGAGCACTAAAAATCCCAAGTTTCCTTAATTTCCAGGATAAATGTAGATGTATTGACTAACTCATATAAGGTAGCTGGAAAAATAATCTTCAAACATATTTAATAATAATTTTACACACTGAATTCATTATGGCAGCGATCATCTTTCCATTCTGCAACTGTACACTATACACTGCTCAGCACATTGGTAATTTTATGATCCACAACTGTGGTTCCTGGAGAGGAAAGCTTTAAAGTAGGATGGGGAAGGATCTGATGGCTCACAGACAAGTGAGGAAGTACTAGACCGTGATAGCAATCAATTAGTGCAAGGTGGTATGGACAGGAGAAACTTTGTGATCAGCAAAACAAGCTTGAAGGGGTCCCATCCCATGCACACATATAAGGAAGTGCCAATAGGAAGTCTGTAGTTACAGGACTACAATCTCACTGAGATCACAGAGATGGGATCACATGGACTGTGGTTCGGGGATTTCAAACTTGTGGACCCATATGCCTTTCTGTTTTAATTAGAGGTCACATGTCCCTTTTCTCCAGCTCCTCTGCTTCTTCAGAATTATTTTCATCAGTGTCTCCCCAGATGTCCCCATCCCAATCCCTGAGATCTGTGCCTGCAGCCAGCTTTCGGATTTGGACAATGCCAGGGGGAGAGGGAGGGGAGCTTGACTTGTGCTAGCTTTATTTCAATTTTTTGTTCCAACAAACATATCCACTCTCTTTCTCTTTTCAATTCTTCTTTTAAACAATCTATTTCTTGGTTTTTTTTTTTCTTTAAATTGTCTTTGGCCAATCTGTTGCAATCATTATTTTGTTCCTGTGCTTGAATCAAGAAGGCACCTAGGATGGCACACATAGTTCCTTTACTTTCACCATCTCAACTATTTCTGCAGAATTGTTCCATTCACTCCATGACTGCTACCAGGTCAGATCACTTCTTCACCCATTTACCTGGGGGACAAGGGGCACAACTGTGCTTCTGTAATAATTCTGCTATAGCCATCCTGCCAACTACGCCAATTTAAATGTTGCAGAATCTCACAAAACCCATCAGGACTGACTAACAACCTAAAACCAGGATATATTTTTACAAGATGGTAACAAAATCAAGCTAAGTTTTACTCTAACTGAAACCGTTTTGAGACTCCAACGAACATTAACAATCCACAGGTTCAGAATGTCACTCAGGAGTTAATACTACACCACAGACTTAAGAATTCTTAAGGTTTATGGCTGATGACCCAAAATGCACGATGACTCACCTAATAAGGTAGGGCTCTTAACGTCCAGGAGTTTCCTTGCGAGGTGTCCCGACCCAAGGGGAGAGTCCCCAACCACAGACCCGCTGCTCTGAGGAGGACCGTCTCAAAATGGCTCTCCTGCGGGGCTCCATTTATACTCTAGCCAAATCTGAACTGTGGTCAAATATGATCAGCTCCAGTAGAGCTAGTTGATATTCAAGGATCACCTCCTTAAAGCTCAAGAATGAACTAACCCAACATGGACAAAGTCAAGCAGAAAGAGTAAAAGGTCTATATGGATGAACAAGTTACTTCTACAAAACTCAAATAAAAAAGAAAGCATACAAGAGGTGGAAGTAGAGTTAGGTCACCCATGAAGAATACAGAGATCCTCTGAGTGTGCAGTGATAAGGTTAGGAAAGCCAAAGCTAGCAAGTCATGTGAAGGGCAAAGAAGGCTTCTACAGACGTATCTGTAGCAGAAGGAAAACTAAGGGAAACATTGGTTGTCTGCTGGATGGGACAGAGGATTTGGTGAAAAGGGAAGCAGAAAGCACCAAGGTATTCAATTTCTTCTTTACGTTGATCTTCCGTGGTAAATTCAGCCTTCAGCAATCCCTGGTATCTGAGACGAGTGGGAAAGTCTGGAGCAACAAAGACATACATTACACTCAGTGGAGTATCATGTTGGGGAATATTTAAACCAACTGAAGATACACAAGTCCATGAGACCTGATGGGATGCACCTACAAGTGCTGAGTGAGCTGGCTGATATCATTGTGAGGCCATTCTCATTCTTTGAAGGTCATGCAGATTATGAGGGGTTCCAAAGGGCTGGAAGAAAGCACATCGCTCCTATCTTCGAGGACAAGAAGGAAGACCCAGGGAACTGCAATCTGATCAGTTTCACCTCAGTCCCTGGGAAGATAACGCAGCAAATAATAACCCTGGAAATAATTTCCCAGCATATCAAAGACAAGAAGGTGACTGGGAGTATTAAGCATAGATTTACAAAGGCAAAATCATGCCTGACCAAGCTCACAGCCTTCTACAAGACAAATGGATCAGTGAATGAGGGAAGTGGGGGATGTTGCTTATTTTGAATTTACCAAGGCTTTTGACATTGTCTCCCCATTGTCTCTCCCAGCATCCTCCCAAATAAAATTACGATCTAATAAATAAATACATAATAAAAAGTCTGTGGACATAGATTAAAAACTGTCTGAAATTTCATGCTCACAGGCATGTAACTAGCATAATGAAGCCAAGCTGGAGACAAGTCACTACTGGTGTACTCTAGGGGTTTATTCTTAAGCCAACACTATTTGATTTCTTCATTAATGACCCTGAACAAATTGGTCGATGATAAAAACCTGGGAGAATTTTGATAGTTGATACACCAGACAGTTGTCCTCCATTCAGAGGTACTTCAACCAGGTGGAGAAATAGACTAACAGGAACCTCGTGAAGTTCAACAAAGGAAATGAACACTCCTGCACCTGCATAGTACAGACTAGGGATCAACAATCTGGAAAGCAGCTTGTCAGTAAAAGGCCTGAACAGGAGCCAAGCCAGCAATGTGCCTTTGACACAAAGATGGTCAAGCAGCCTCCTGGGCAGCAGTAGAAGTGTTGCCAGCTGGTCGAGGGAGGTGATCCTTCCCCTCTACTCAGCACTGGTGAGACATATCTGGAGTGCTGTGTCCAGTGCTGGGTTCCCCAGTACAAGCAAAATATAGACATACTCAAGCAAGTCCAGTGAAGGGACACAAAGATGATAAAGGGACGGGAGCACCTTTCATGCAAGGAGAAGCTGAGTAAGCTGGGACTGCTTAGCCTGAAGAAGAGAAGACTCAGGGTGATTTTATCAGTGTGTATAAACAGCTGGTGGGACGGAATGAAGAAGAGGGAACCAGCCTCTTCTCAGTAGTGTCCAGTGACAGGACAGGACAAGAGGGAATTGAAGCAGATTGAAACAGAAGAAATTCCACTTAGACGTAATGACCAATTTTGTACTGTGTGGAGGGTCAAATCCTGGAACAGGTTGCCCGAAAAGGTTGTGGAGTCCCCATCTGTGGAGATATTCAAAACCTGACTAGACAAAGACCTGAGTAACCTACTGTAGTTCATCCTGCTTTGAGACAGGACAATTTCCAGAGGTGCCTCCCAACCTCAAAGATTCTGTGATTCTGTAAAAATTCATATGAAAGATTCTAAATCACTGTCCGTTTGTATTTTATGCAATTCTATTGCTTCTTGTGAAATTAAGTTTGTCCCAAGTAGGCCCACAGTGGCAATTCTTTTAATCTACCAAGCAAGCGTGTTCCAAATTCAGGAACATTAAAAACTACACTGCAAAGTAATAAGGGCTTATTCTACCTGACCTCCCTCAAGAACTCTAACACAAAACTAGATCATAAATATGCACAACATGGCAGATGTCAAGCCTCATGAATACATATAAATATTCATCAACTTATGGAATTCTTAGCTACCCACTGAGAGTGTTTACATTTGAACAAGAAAATCAAAGCATTCTGCCCACACGCTTAAAGCGTAATTCATAATTTGAAAAGTAATTATCACATAAGAAAAGCTTTATGGCTATTAAAATATTAATCCCTGTGGGACAATTCAATCTTTTCATAGTAATGAAACATTCATTGAAATAAAACTAGAAAAGATGTTGAGGAGAAATATGCCTAAACTTTGAAACTAGTTTCCAGGTAATTGTAAGTGTTCTTAATTTTTTTCTGGTATTTCAGTGTTTTTTAAAAAAGATGTTTAAAACTTTCTAAGAAGTCAGGCTAAGCCAAGAGTCTGCATCCCTAAAATTTGTTCCCATATAAATTACAATACTGAATACAGTATTGAATATGAACAAGACAAAGTCATAGTCCATATCTATGAAGTAGATGATAGCTTTTTGATTGCTTTAAAGTCTGAGATGGACCCAACTATTGTAGGTCAACTCTAAGCCAATTTCTGTTCGGAACTTAAAGCTATTTGGTGACCCAAATTCTTAAGGCCACTTCGCTCCAGAGAGCCCCCTCATGGTTTTTGTTTATTTGTTTGTTTTAGCTTGTCCCTTGGATTACATCTAATATGTTTTAATAGGTTTTATCTATTTGCAAATTAAAACCAAGTTTCAGGCACTGGAATTTAATAATCTCTTTCCTGGAGCAGTCCCTTGCACAATTTTGGCTCAAGTCACCTAAGAGTCTCCAAAATTATACCTGAACGCAGCATGGGTTAAAAAATACCCCCTGTAGAAAGGTTTCATGTGACCACTTTGTTTCAAAGGTTAGGAGAATTTAAAAATAGGTGGGCAGACAATGTTTGGTCTCAGTGTCAAAGAACAGTCCTGTTTAATTAATTAATATAGATGACCTACCACTAAAAGAAGCAACCCTCCAACTTCCATCTGAGAGTTCCGGTGCTCTCTCTTGTACTAGTAGTGGTGCTTGCCTGACATCATGGTAAATTAGTTTAGGGAGCTAAAATATTAGAAGATTGTATACATTTATTTGTTTGGGGTTTTCTTCCTTCTGGATTTCTCCTTGGGTCAGCTAATCCCATGGTCACCCAAAAAATAATGGCCAAAAACCAGAGAAAGTGATGGAGTATTTGAGGGGAACTTCAGATGGGGAAACTGCAAAATTTTAGCAGCAGCTACTTAGTAGACTGGCTTAATTGCCATGTCAAAAAGCACTCTCAGCTTCTATTTTTGGGCGTTTCATACCTAAAATGAAGTGAAACCGCATCTGTGTGCTTGGCAGCCATGACACACCTTCCACAACTACCCATTTCTTCAGGTTTTAGGCTGTATAAAGAAGATGCTCTAATCAGTTTGTCTGGAGTCTGATACCTTGGGCACTTAAAAGTTAATTCTTGTCTTGCCTATTCAGGCAGCTGTCTGACTGTGTCTTGTGCCTTTGTGGACATTAATAAATTCACATTAAACATTGCATGAGACATTAGTTAACCCTAATATGTTTCATAGTCTCTGGTGTGTACAAGCCTTCTGCAGAAAGCAACAAGAGACATGGATTACACATTCATTAGTAACAAACTCTCTTCCCCAGACCACTGTAAATTTTAGGGGATTTTCCATCACAGCAGTTTAATTTAATCTGGCTAGTGCTATCTATAAATGCTCAAACCTTCAAAGGACTGGCCCGTGAGCCAATGTGCACATTGGTAACTATAGATTCGTAGTCTAACCCTGTCCAGATTTCATAGTGAGTCTCTTGACACTCAAACAGGTATCTTTAGTACTGCACCGATAGCAATAAACAGTATCTCTTACATTTCTCCAAATCGTTTATTTTAGATGTTTTTTACAGTTCTGTGCACTAAGTAGTCAATACCTTTACGAGAAATATACCAAAGAAATAGAAGAGATAGTGATGTATGTAGTACTGAAAAATGTCTTCCAAATATAGACAAAAGCCAATAGATGAGGCTCTATAGGAAAATATTTTTACTTAAACTTAGCCTGCAACATAAAGCAATCCTCCAGTAACAAACTTAGTGTTTTTCAGAATGAGAAGACCTACTAGATCACACTTTCTTTAGGAGATGTCCACCCCTATTTAATCTCTTGTTCTTCCAAAGGGTTTGGAAATATGCCCATTCTTCAGAAGACAGATATTCTCAGAGAGACAATCAGTTTATCTATTTATCCATCCTGCAGCAATGAAATCTCCCAGCACAAAGGAACGTATCATTGCTGCTGTATGACTGGCATGTTAAAAGGATTTTGGAGGGGAATATGCCAGAGCACATCATATTTTTAAGTGATATATGTCAGCTGCAGAATATATTTAAGGGTTCAATGGCACCAACAAAACCAAATCTAATGCTGCAGGACAGAGAAAGGACACAGATTTTTACCTGTAGGCAACATTATGTAGAAGACAATTTTAGATTAGACTTAGAAAATGACCCATTTAGCAGAAGCCTTTTACATAAAGAAGTGCTTGGAGTGCTTAAATGGCTTAGACACACGTGAGAAGTGTTTGATTTGTGACCTGAAAACTATTCCTACAATTGAAAAATTTAACTGAGACATTTTCTGTTTGTCTGAAACTTTTTTTATGTGTTGACATACACTGTTATGCTACACTAAATTTGTCCCAGTACTAATGGCTATTAGTACAGTAAGTAGAGTTAATGTTCACCTGCCATGTATACATCTGTCACAGGCTTCTATCTCATCTTGTAAATGGAGTTATTATTACATGGTTAGCTGCTTTCACATAGCATAGTGGCTCTGATTCTTTCAAGAAGCACTTGACACACTTTTTGACACTAGACAAAACAATTCCTTTATCATATTCAGACTGGAATATATTATTATAGATAATTTCTGCTAAACATTTAAATGACTTGCTGATTTTAATATAAAAACCAAACTCATTATAATGATAAATGTACTGTATAATCACTGTTTTCAGACAATTTTCAAATTGCTTAAAATACATGTGTGTATTTTATAGGCAAATTTTGGATGTAGAACTAAAACTGAAAATAGAAAAAGGTGCTACATGCATAAAAGTGTTCTAAAGTCCTTTTCTTTACCTAGTAATTTTTAATCTTTTTTACAGTTACGTGTGTATGTGTAAGATTTTGTGTTAACGGTGAAAACTTGTGAATAAGTAAAATGTGAATTTGTAGAGGATTTTTTTGAAGACCTGAGAATAATAACAGAAATATCCCCAGACTGTAAATTAGAAAAACCTCTGTTTCCTTCTACTGTTCATCTCCAGCTCAAGGCCAAAAAAAAATTATTTTTTTCAGATCGTTGGAGTTATATGGTAAATCTGATACCCTGTGGACCGTGTATTTCCTAAGTATTTGACCTCCAAGGATAAAAGATAACCTTGCCATCTTTAGACAGAGATTAACCAACTGGAAATACAATAAAGAAAAGAGAATAAACTACTTAGTCTCTTATGCAATTTCTTGAATACTCTTTCTTTAACAAACATTATTTGATGGACATGCTAGGAATATCTACAATGACATACAGATCGAATTATTTTATTTTATTTAAGTACCAGTATACGAAAATTTCAGTATAGATGTAGATCAAGTGCTGTTTTTCTTAGAACACAGATTTTCTGAAAGTTATAAGGGTAAAACATTCTTGTTGTGACTTTACAGATTCCTTGCAGAAGTTCTCAGATAAATACACAATTGTTTTTTCTAAGCTTGGTTTAAATCGTGTTAATGTTTCTGCTTATGCTTGACAGCACTGAAAAAGAAAGTATAAAGGAAATAGAATCTTTCCTAGACTCATATTCTGATATAAATTTAAAAATTATCTGCTCAGTAGTTGTCAGTCTGTTAATATACTGACTCATTTATATCTGTATTACTAAGTACACAGCACAATTGCAAGAAACAGGAAGGTTTTTTATGTAAATAAACTTATATTTTTTAAAAATGGTACTCATTATAGCATTTATACACTGGAACACAAGCTTGCTACTATCACCGGTTAGAACATCACTTAAGTCCCAATTTTCATTTATACTAAATTCACTTTCGGGGGAAAATTGTTTAATATGCATTATAAAAATCTTTTACGTGTTTTCATCAACAGTTCTATTTACAGAATTAATCAGAAAAAATTGCACAGCCATAAAAGTTACCAGCTAGCTCGAATCCAGTGAATCACTGAAGAAAAGAAGTCTTTGAGATATAGGAGCCATTTAAAATTACAGAATTACTAAAAAAAATAGGTTGGAAGGGACTAATCCAACCCCTTCTTATACAAAACAAGGACCATTTTGAAGGTAGATCAAATTTCCAAGTTAAAACGGTTTTTTTAGGGTTAAATTCAGTCACATTTTGAGTGTCTGCCAGAACAGAGATTCCACAATCTCTCTGGGTAACCTGTTCTAGTGTTTAAATATACTCATTGTGAGTAAATTTTCCAAATTTCTAATCAAAATCTCTTTTCCTTTAACCTGTCTCCATTATGTTTCATTTCTTTGCTGAATATCTCTAAGAACTCTGGTTCCGTCTTTCTACCCTCCCACTGTGGTAGAAAACAACAGTAAGATCCTCCTTCAGTTTTTTCTTCTCAAAACTAAGGAAACAGTTTTCTCATTCTCCTTTTGCATGTCACATACTTCAAGCCTCTAACCACTTTTGTGGCCCTCTAACGAGCTTGTGCTGCTTTTTTTTCATGTGTTTTCTGCTGTGAACTAAAATCTGGATACAGAACTCTAAAATTGCTCTCATAATTACCAAATAGAGGCTACCTGTGTCTCTTCTCTTGTTAATACACCCCAATACACAATAGCCTTCCTTGCTGCAAACACACGTTGCTGACTCACATTCATCCTACTGTCCACAGGGATCCCAGGTCCTTTTTTGCAGAGACAGTTTCCAGCCATTCAGCCCCCAGCTGCATGGAATTATTCATACATCTGTGTTTCTTGAACTTCATGTAGCTTGTTTCAGCCCATTTGTGAAGCCTGTCCTTCTGTAAACATGACACCCTGTCTCAGGCAGAAGCACCAGGCATGGCCCACAGCCTGAGGCCAGGGCAGCTGCCTCTGATGCACTGGGACTGTTGCTCCAGCCAGCTCAGGGACTGTCTGTTGTGACACAGAACCGCCATAGTTGTGCTATTGTCAGTCCACTGAAGCCTCAGGCATCACCTCTTCACTGTACCCTTTCACACAAGCCATTAAGTACTGAGTCCCTTCTTGGTAACCCTGTTTGCTGAACTTGGTATACCTGACTAATTCAAGAATTACTTTTAAATTTTATATTGGATGCTTCATTTTGGGCCTGTATATGTGTTTGTGGTGGGTTGACCTTGTCTGGCTGACAGCTGCCCACCAAACTGCTCTATCAGTCTTCTTCCATCAACAGGACAGAGGGAGAAAATATAACAAAAGTCTTGTGGACTGAAATAAGGACAGGGAGATTTCTTACAAATTGCTACCATGGGCAAAACAGACTCAACCTGGGGAAATTAATTTAATATCTTGCCAATTACTTGTAACAGAGCAGGCAAGTGAGAAAAAAGAACAAAACTAAAACACTTTCCCCTCAACTCTCCCTTCTTCCCATTTTCAACTTTGCTCTTAACTCTTCTACCTCCTCCCCACCTGACCAATGCAAGGGGACGGGGAATGGGGGTTGTGGTCAGTCCATAACACTTCGTCTCTGCCACTCCTTCCTCTTCACGTTCTTCCCCTGCTCTAGTGTGGGGTCCTTCCCACTGGATACAGTCCTTCACAAACTTCTCCACCATAGGCCCTTCCCACAGGCTCCAGTTCTTCAAGAACTGCTCCAATGTGGGTCCTTTCTATAGGGTACAGTCCTTCAGGAATGGACTGCTCCAGGGTGGATCCCCCACGGGGTCACAGATCCTGACACAAAACCAGCTCCTTTGTGGGCTACTCTTCATGGACAACATTTTCTGCCAGGAGCCTACTCCAGGGTGGGCTCTCCACAGGGTCAAAGCTTCCTTCAGGGCACATACACCTGCTGTGGTGTGGGGTCCTCCATAGACCTCAGATAGATGGGCGGACGTCTGTTCCACCATGGTTCTTCATGGACTGCAGGGGGATAACCTGCTTCCCCATGGTCTTGTCTATGGGCTGCAGGAGTATCTCTGTTCTGGCACCTGGAGCACCTTTTCCGCCTCCCTCTTCACTGACCTCGGTGTCTGCAGAGCTTTTTATCTCATACTTCATCACTCATCTCTCACAGCTTCTGCACAGTATTTTTTTCCCTTTCTTAAATATGTTATCACAGAGATGCTACCAATATCACTGATTCGTTAAAATTTGGCCAGTGGTGGGTCTGTCTTGGAGCTGGTTGAAACAGGCTTTATCCAACATGGGAGCAGCTTCTGGCATCTTCTCACCACCCTTGTAGCCCCTCCATTACCAAAACCTTGCCGTGTAAATCCAATACAGTGTTAAATGCATCTTTCAGATACCACATATGGACTAGTGCCATCTCATTCACCTCAGCATAAGGAGTTCAAACAAGAAAAATAGATGTTAACTAAAATAAGAATTTTACCTGAAATGAAATATGAGCACTGTACAGGGCAGTGAACATGTCAGCTCTTGATGGATTTCATCAGCTGTGGAGTCTATGCACACTGCCTTAGTGTACCAAGGAGAAACACCAGCGCTGAAATGTTCTCTAAAGTTACAGAAGTTGCAAACACAGAAACAGAATTCTGCAAAGTAACACTAAAACCTCCAGCTGTAGGGCAGATCAGAACCTAGATGCATAAACTAATGAAAAGTTGAATGGCTCCATTTTAATCACTTGAAAGTAGCTTGGTATTATATATCAAGAATTTATTGTTCCAAAACCACTTCACACCTATAGAAAAATACAGCAAAATTATTTTGTTTTTTTCTTGTTTTTAATGAGAACAGAAAAAAACCACCCTGCCTGAGACACTTTTAATAATACAGTTGTTCTCCAAAACGTCTGGGAAAACTTGGCATGTGTGAGAAGACAAAAGGCTTGGAAGAATAAATAACATTTGCTAAATATTGGTAAAAGTTGCGGCAAGACAGGGAGGGGGAAGTTCAGAGTTAGGGCATCTGTTTTCCCACATAATTTCTTATGCATGATGGAGCCCTGCTTTCATGAAGAGGGCTAAACATCTGCCTACCAATGAAAAGTTGGTGAAGGAATTCCATAGCTTTGCTTGTGCACAGAGCTTTGTGTCACCTATTAAACTGTCTTTATCTCAACCCACAAGTTTTCTCACTTTTGTCCTTCCAATTCTCTCCCCTAACCCACTGAGGCAGGGAGGGAGCAAGCAGCTGTGTGGGGCTTAAATGTCTGCTGGGGTTAACTCACAATAACTTAGTTGGCTGCATTATGCTTTGACAACTTGGAACGCTCATGTCTTCCACAGACAAGAATAAAGACTTCCTTTCCTCTGGTTTCTAACTGGGATAAAATACAAGCAGCTATCTACATCACACAAAAAAATTAATATGGTATGTTATTAGAAATTTTCTGCATCAAAAGATGAGAATATCCCACATAATTATCATAGCGATGCATATTCTGAATAAGCAACTTAAAGTATTAGGCACCAAGTTGGATTTTCCCTTCTGAATATGATTACAGCACTGAATTTCATACATGGAGTATATTATTGCATATTAGGAACTCTTGCAAAATCTTGCAGAATAGTTTACTTCTCATCTCTCCCTGTTAATTTTTGTTGTTTCAATATGTCACAAGAGGTACAGTCCCAATTTTATGGCATTAGCTTTTGAAGTAGGGCAATGCATGTGGAGATTTGGTGCGGTTTTTTAGACACAGAGTAAAGATGGGCCCAGGCCATAAGATTTTAATGAAAAAGGAATTAATACTTTCTTAAATTTCTAAAGTGTTTAGAAAAATATTTCTGATTTGTTCTATTCCTTATGCAATAATGTTTTTCTCAACTACAGCCTTTTATATCCTCTATTTTGGTACCAGAGGAACTCTGACAAACAGTACCTCACAATCCAGCATTCTGTAGGAGCATGGAATTGACTTACATCAAATTTCCATAATTTATAGTATTTACATTAACATATTAACTATATAAACTTTTAATACTAATAAAAACAACCAACCCAAATACCATAAAAAACTTAATATAGAAATGGGAGTTACCTCACCTGTTTAATTGATTGCTAATGTACAGACAACACTGGAATTTTAAACATGGAAAGACAGTAAAACTATAAAAATTTCATATTACAAAGAGCAAAATAAATGTTATTTAGTAATGGAGCCTTTTTTTTTTAAATTCAGCAGTTTAATTGCATTTGTTAAATTAACAATTCTTTATCTTAAAATACACACCTGAAATCAGTGCAGAATTACTAGAATTTTCAGGCCTTCTTCAGATCCTGGCTCCAGTTGGCTGTGGTGCATATGGGGCTCCTCTAGAATCAACAAAGCATCATTCTCTAAAAGGCTTTCAATAGAACGATAGTGAAGTAAAAAACTGTCTTTATTTCACAAAAATGCCTACTACACAGCACTAACAAAGTATTTACACCACAGCTTGATAATCTACATTTCTTTCTGTACGTTTTTCTTTTAAATAAAAAATTTTTATTAAAAAAGTATTCCAATGCATCACTGTTATAGGATGATTTATATTATTTGGGCATCACACGTTTCATATGATAGAGGAATGGGCTAAATAATTTATGAAACATTAAAAATATTGTCCATTTGCCATTTCACTACTTCACATATCTGTATGCCTTTTTTCATTTTAAAACATTCATTCATACTGAAATTGACATTCAATGACAGGAGTCCAAGTTAGATAAATACATTTAATCCATAAGGATGAAGATCATCAGTACCAAAAGCAATTGGAGAAAGAGATTCAAATTAGAATATTTCACTGAAGTTAGTAAAAAAGTAACACTAGACTGGATTTCACTGAACTGGAAAGAACCAGCTGAAAGGTTTAGGTTATCTTGTTATCAAAGACTGTTGACCTTTAGGTTTAGTTTTAGATTCATAGAATCATAGAATCATAGAATAGTTCTGGTTGGAAGAGACTTTAAGATCATTTAGTTCCAACGCCCCTGCCATAGGCAGGGACAACACCCACTAGACCAGGTTGCTTAAAGCACCATCCAGCCTGATCTTGAACATGTCCAGGGATGGGGCATCCACAATTTCTCTGGGCAACCTGTCCCAGTGCCTCACCACCTTCACAGTAAAGAATTTCTTCCTAATATCTAACCTAAATCTACCCCTTGCAGTTTAAAAACAGTTACCTCTCGTCCTATGGCTACACTCCCTGATAAAGGGTCCCTACCCATCCTTCCTGTAGGCCCCCTTCAGGTACTGGAANGACCTTAAAAAGCATCTAGTTCCAGCCCCCCTGCCATGGGCAGGGACACCTTCCACTGGACCAGGTGACTCAAAGACCCATCCAACCTGGCCTTGAACATGTGCACAAGTGAAGGACCTTGCACTTGGCCTTGTTGAACTTCATGAGGTTTGCACAGGCCCACCTCTCAAGCCTGTCCAGGTCCCTCTGGATGGCATCCCTTGTCTCCAGTGACCCCAACACACAGCTTGGTGTCATTAGCAAATTTGAGGGTGCACTCAATCTCACTGTCCATGTCTCCGACAAAAATGTTAAATAGCACTGGTCCCAGTATTGACCACCGAGGAATGCCACTCCTCACTGGTTTCCACTTTTACATCGAGCTGTTGACTACAACCCTTTGAGTGCAGCCATCCAGCCAGTTCCTTATCCAACAAGTGGTCCACTCATCAAATCCATGTCTTTCCAATTTAGAGACCAGGATGTCATGCAGGACAGTGTCAAACTCTTTGCATAAGTCCAGGTAAACGACATATGTTGCTCTCTTCTTATCTGCCATCACTGTAACTCCATCGTAGAAGGCCACCAGATTTGTCGGACATGACTTGCCCTTAGTGAAGCCATGTTGGCTGTCACCGATCACATTCTTATTTTCCATGTGCCTTAGCAGAGATTCCAGGAGGATCTGCTCCATGATCTTGCTGGGCACAGAGGTGAGACTGACCAGCCTATAGTTCCCCAGGTCTTCCTTTTTTCCCTTTTTGAAAATGGGGGTTGTGTTTCCCCTTTTCCAGTCAGTGGGAACTTCAGCAGACTGCCACAACCTTTCAAATATGATGGATAGTGGCTTAGCAACTTCATCCACCGGTTCCCTCAAGACCCGCAGATGAAGTTTATGCAGGTTTAAGCATGAATTCTTGGAACTTCTGAGTTTAGGAGGTCACACCTACATTTATTGAAGAAGTCTCTCTGCTAAGATAAGAGACATCTCACTTTGGGATGTAGCTTCACATAGCTTGAGACAACTTGATGCTTCCCAAGAGTAAAGTACTGATCATCCCTCATGGACATTTGCTGATTTCCTCTTTTGCACCAATTCCAGCTCTCATTTGTCTTATTTTACTAAGCCAAAGAAATAGACAAATTAAGTCATAATTTTATGGTCAAGTCAGCAATCTTAAGTGACTTTACTGTGTGATCAGATTAGAATTTATGCTGAAATAAAAAAGGAAAAAGACAATATACACCTAATAAACATCTATGAGACTCTTTTATATTGAAGAAGCTGCCTGTATCAGGAATAGTGTTGTGAGCAGGACTAGGGAAGTGATTGTCCCCCCATACTCAGTACTGGTGAGGTCACACTTCGATTACTGTGTTCAGTTTTGGGCCCCTCATGACAAGAAAGACATTGAGTTGCTGGAACATGTCCAACGAAGGGCAGTGAAGCTGGTGAAGGGTCCAGAGTACAAGTCTTATGAAGAGCGGCTGAGGGAACTGGCATTGTTTAGCCTGGAGAAAGGGTGGCTCAGGGTAGACCTTATCACTCTCTACAACTACCTGAAAGGAGGCTGTAGCCATGTGGGTGTTGGTCTCCTCTTGCAAGCAACTAGAAATAGGGCAAGAGGAAATGGCCCTAAGTTGTGCCAGGGGAGGTTTAGATTGGATATTAAGAAAAGTTTCTTCACCTAAAGGGTTATCAAGCATTGGAACAGGCTGCCCAGGGAAGTGGTTGAGTCACCGTGCTGGGAGATATTTAAAACATGTAGATGTGGTGCTTAGGGATATGGTTTAGTGGTTGACATGGCAGTGCTAGGTTAACGGTTGCATTCAGTGACTGAAGGGTCTTTTCCAACCTAAATGATTCTGTGGTTCTATGATTCTATATCACTGGAGACTACTTAAATAAGATTCACTAGGGAAGAATCAAAGTAATGCAAGGAAGGAAGCCATCCACATTATTTAAGAACGTAGAAGGAATATGGTGGCAGGAATTTTAAGGATTAAGAAAAAAAAAGATGAAAAAAAATGTTGACAATGAGATCTATGGGATGTGAATTACACACCCAGGAGAAATAGTAGAAATTCCATCACTTGGAACACATCAGATTAGCTTAGGAAGAATAGTCATGACTTTACAATAAAGAAAAATCATTTATTGTGAGGTAAAATGACTTAAAATTACTTACTTTAAGCTATGATTGAAGTGACTATGAATTATCGATATGAAAACCAATTAACTACAAAAGTCCACTTACTTTCTTTTCACTCTTATCTGCATATGTTATAGCAAAACTCCAGATAATGCTTACCTTTGCTTCATATATTTTATTGGTATATAGTGTAAAAACAAAAGGCACTTATCCAGTCAGTAATCCACTAAAATACTATTTTCTTTCTTCTGTCAGTTAACTATATGACATTTACTGTTTTTAAACAAGATGGCTCAAAATTTTCAATCTGTCATTTATCTACAGATATGCAGGATGTCAAAATCTCAAGATAGCATCATTAAAATATGAATTTACTTGCTTATTAGAAAACCACTGCTGTATAACATCTTGAAAGCTAGGGGCTTTCAAGAATATACAGAATACATAGAATAGAATCTATATATCTTTTTATAGAATCTCAGCTTGTCAGAATCACGAACTACCAACTGGCACCATGAAAAGAAAACATAAAAAATGTATATTTTACTTCTGCTCAGAAGCACTTTTCTGATGATACCTTGATTGTTTTAATTTTGTACTACAATGTTTGCTTAGCACTTTCAGTTGAAAAAAGTTCTTATGAAATCCATTGATCTTTTACGGTTATGAAGAAGTTCCTGTTGAGTTGAATAATTAATAAAAAGTGTTGCTTATTTTAAGATTGTCAAAATGTCAGAAAAGCTTTTCTCCATCTCAGAAAATCAAACAACCTGCAAACTTAAACCATCATAGACTTAAAATTACTACGTTTGAGAAACAATGTTTAGAAACAACAGAAAACGGCATAACCACAAGAAGGTCAGAGGAAAACCAAAGGACAAAACACTAGAATTGCCCTCAGTTTCTACAAGACAAGCATGCAAACAGAACCAAAAATCTCAAAATAATTCTGCCAAATATAAATCTTAAGTGTCATCAGGAGAGATGTTCAGTCGTAGCTATTTTTTTGCTTGACTTGAAACAATTAGTGAGTAGCTGTATCATTTGATTGAAGTTCTCTTCGGGTTCTTTTCTTTTTCTTGGTTTTATCTGATCTTATTAGAAAGTATTAATTTAATTTCTGTTGTTGTCTTAACACTGTAATTAGTTTTACTGAACATTGCACACATGATTTTCCAAATCTGTTAGTGAAAGGAGTACCATTCCTGACATGTGTAGTCCCAGCACGTAAAGTAGTATTTATTTATTTTTTCTCCTAAAGTGGCAACATAACATTATTAAAACAGGTAAATTATTCTTTAAAATATTTTACAGGTGGCAAGTACTGTATGATTTATAATTTCAGTGAACCAAGTGATTAATTGCATTATCAAATGAGCACTTTATGCTGCATAAACTCAGGACATTATCTGGCTGTAATACTTCTAGCCCTTTGCTCATGATTTAGAAATTATGGAATAACACTGAAGAACTGATTTTGTAACAATTACTCTAAAACGTGGTTTTATTCTAAAAAAGGGTTGGAAGTACAACCATGCATTTGATATCAAAATCATTGAATATTGGTGGCTAATTAGAGTTCAGTAAAATGAAGGTGTTTTTTTTTATTTTTAATTTTTTTTCATTTCATGATAAAATGAAAACTCTCACAAAAAAATCCGTTTACTTTACTGAGACTTTTTACTATTGAGAGTCAGCCAATATAAACACGTTGTTTCCAGATAGTGCATCTTTATTTTTAAAAATCGGTGTAATTATAACAAAGGTTTTACTGAATTATATTGCAGAACAAAAAGGGAGAAAGAGGTGCATTTTGAGTTACCAGAAATGAAAGGAGAAGTTTGAAAGAGTCACAGGTCATTTTTTTTACATATAGTTTTTCAATTATTTTAAAACCAGCAAGATTTTAAAAGTAAATAGTATTTAAGGTTTTAAAATGGTTAGACTGATTTCTGAAATTCAGATTTGCCATTTAGTAAGTAATATATTTACACTTTTCCCAATTTTGGTCTATGTAGTTTCCTATTCAACTTCTGAAAAAGAACTCACATTAACGACCAGTGAAAGCTTGACAGAGAATCACAGAAGGGTTGCAAGATCTTGATCTTGAGATCATCTAGTCCAACACCCTCCTTAAGCAGTCACTTAAAGCAGGTTGTTAGGGACCGTGTCTGTTCAAGTTTTAAATATGGCCCAGGATGGAAACTCCACAACTGATGTAGGCAACCTGCTACAGGTTTTCACTACTCTCACAATATAAAAACTATGTTCAGATAGAACTTCATGATTTTTAATTTGTTGCCCTTGCCTCTTGTCCTGTCACTGGGCACCACTGAGAAGTGTCTGGCTCCCATCTTCTTTACTCCCCACCATCAGGTATTTATGCACATAGATAAAATCCCCTGAGCCTTATCTTCTCCAGGCTTAATATCCCCAATTTTCTTAGTCCCTCCTCATCTGAACCATGCTTCAGTCCTTCAGTCATCTTCGTAGTCCTTTGCTGTACTTGCTCCATATTTTTCTTATACTGGGGATCCGGTATTTACCCTGGGGATCACGTCAGTCACTGAAGGGAGCAGCTCCAGAGCTCACCTGATTCGCAGCAGAGTGGCAGTTCTCAGCGCACAGAGGGTTTTCTGAGGCAGTGGAGAGACCCAACAGGAGCTGGCAGTTCTGGTAGGAGATGCTGAGGAGGCCTGGGCATTGCCAAGGCAGTGGCAACAACCCACACACCTATAAAAAGAAACCTGGGCAGCACAAGCAACCAGGAGTGTTGCCAACATAGCGGGCAGAGTGTGGTACCTCAGCCAGGGTCTGGTACAGCAGTTTGCATGGAAGTGCATGCAGGAAGAGTGTCGTCACCCTACCAGCTTGAAAGTTCCATTCAATTGGTGGTTGTCACCCTCAGAAGGAGCTTAGCTATAGTATCCACCTGGCAGAAATCTATATCCTCTGTACTCATCAGAATGGGTGTGGCAACCCAGACAGAGCTCCCATGAAAACATGCAGCTATCCAAGTCTCAGGCCGTAGGGAGTGCCAGAACCTTTTGCTGGTAATGGATCGTATTAATAACAGCTGTGTGAGATGTGACCAGGTGGATGATCTGCTCAGCCTGGTGGCAGAGCTACAAGAGAAAGTAGAAAGGTTAAGGAGCATCAGGGTGTCTGAGAAAGAGATAGACTGGTGGAACTATGCTCTGCTCTCCCTGAGACAGAGACTGGAACAGCCACCAGAAAAAAAAAATCAACCCCCTGCCAGGCAGAAGGATGTAACTTAAAGGAAAAGAGTGAATGGAAGCAAATCCACACTCAGGGTGGCAGGCAAACCCCCTCCTTTCCTACCTCACCTTCCCAGGTGCCTCTGTACAACAGGCATGAGGCTCTGGGTGTGGGAGATCAGTCAATGGATGATGTGGATGAGGGTCCATCTACATCAGAGATGTTGCCAAGGTCAGAAGAGCCTACGCCCCATTTTATGACCACCTTGATGAGGAGCTAAAAATGGGTTATAATTGCAGGTGACTCCCTTTTGAGGGGAACAGAGGGTCCAATATGCTTCTTCTCTTAAGAAGTCTGCTGCCTCCCTGGGCTAAGATCCAGGTTAAGCCATCACTAGGAAACTTCCTAGTCTTGTACGGCCCTTGGGCTATTACCTATTATTGTCCTTCCATGTAGGTGATGATGAAGATGCAATGCATGGTCCAAGGGGGATCAAGAGAGACTTCAGGGCCTTGGGATATTTGGTAAGGGAATCTGGAGAACAGGTTATGTTTTCCCTTCTCCTTCCAGCTGTGGGCAGCAACATTGAAAAAAACAAACAGACCCAGTCTATTAATACATGGCTTCGTGGCTGGTGTTACCACCACAATTTCAGGTTTTTCAATAATGGGATTGTTTATATGGCATCAAGACTGCTCTCATCAGATGGGATTCACCCTTCTGAAAGGAAGAGGGTCTTTGCTCATGAGGATATCCTGAGGGATATGGGTCAGGTGAAAAGTAAAGTCAGGACCCTGAATTTTAGGAAAGCAAAATTCCAGCTGGTCAAGGAGTTAGTCAATAGGACTAATATGAGGACAGGCTAAGATATTTGGGCTTATTTAACCTTGAGAAGAGAAGGCTTCAGGGACACTTTATTGCAGCCTTCCAGTACTTAAAGGGGGCTTATAAGAACGATGGGGACAGACTTTTTAGCAGGGCCTGTCGTGATAGGGTAAGGGATAATGGTTTTAAACTAAAAGAGAGTAGATTCAGACTAGATAGAAAGGAAGATATTTTATGCAGTGAAGGTGGTGAAACACTGGACTAGGTTTCCCAGAGAGGTGGTAGATGCCCCATCCGTGGAAACGTTCAAGGTCAAGTTAGACGGGGCTCTGAGTGACCTGATCTAGTTGAAGATGCCCCTGCTGGTTGCAGGGCGGTTGGACTAGATAACCTGTAAAGGTCCCTTCCAACCCAAACTACTCTGTGATTCTATAATCTTGCTGTGGAGATCAATTTAACAGATTTCCTGGACTGATTCTACTTGCTGATCTATACCACAAAGGGACACTACCTGTAGGATCATGACCGCTAGAGTTGAAGTCAGACTGCCAGTTTACTAGCTGGTTTTTGAAATTTAATTGCCACAGTATATATATGATGCCACTAAATGTTAAATAAATAAATAAATCACTAAATATGTAATGATTTCCAAGTGGTAGATGAACTTATGTGAAAAATCCTGCTTTTTAAAACTTGTATTATGTTTCCAACTAGCCTTGATTTTTCTTTGATTTTACACTAAAAAGTGGCCTAATATGAGGATTTTTCCTCTCCCCTTTATTTTTCTGAGGCTTGCATCCTCTTTCCTTTAGGATTTTCATTCTTGTTGACAGCTATGCTTCCTGCTGTGGTTTCTCTCTACCTTGTAAAGAAAAACATTTGTTTCTATATTTAAGTCACTGGGCATTTAGGAAATTTCAAGAAAGTAGACATCAGATTCCATCTTCCCCAACAGTATGGATCTCCTTCAGAAACATGATTGTTGGTTTAAATGCTGCTTTTTCTCTTAGGCTCTTCCATTATTCTTTATTGCTTGCTCCTATTAATTCACAAATGCACAAAGACCTTATATTATGATTCAGTATAATTTTTCCAGTAGAGAAAAACAAATAACAGGGAAAAAAGTTAACATGTATTTCCAACACACTACTAGTCTCCAAACATCAGCCCTCCAAACACCTGTTTGAAAACATAGCCATCCCTGCCCCTTCATATCGCTTCGTCTAAACACTTTCAATCCTGTGTTGTTATTGGCATGTATGCATCAAAGACCTGAAAAACCACACTGTAGGGCAGAATTTTAACACTGACCTTCCAATACTGGACTATAATGCACTGTCATATTACAATACAACAACATAATTGCAATAAATACAATAATTTAATTACTAATACAATTTAAAGTAAATCAGCTATGGAGACAGACAGAGGAAACAGACAACATACTGAACTGGTAGAGACTATTAATCCTGTTTTAAAAAATTCTAACAGTTTTATTTTCCATGCAGAGTAAAAAGAAAAAAATAAAAAGGATTGATCACTGAGAAATGAGTAAAGTTTATGATCAGGTCTTTGCACATATATCTTATTGTGGGTGGAAAATCCAGTCCCAGAACGTCTTTTTGTAGTATGTGTAAGAGATGTGGAAGGAGAGTGTCTGATCCTTTAAGGGTGAAGGACTTTTTTCAGTGCATCAAGGGGTAATAAGAAAAGGAGGAAGGTATAAACAAGAACCCACCTGGAGTACTGTGTGCAGCTTTGGAGTCCTCAGCACATGAAGGACCTGGACATGTTGGAATGTCTCCAGAGGAGGGCCATGAAGATGATGAGAGGGCACCTTTGCTATGAGGATAGGCTGAGAGAGTTGGGGTTGTTCAGCCTGGAGAAGAGGAGGCTCCGGGGACACCTTATAGCAGCCTTCCAATACCTAAAGGGGGCCTACAGGAAGGATGGGGAGGGACTCTGGATCAGGGAGTGTAAGGATAGGACAAGGTGTAATGGTTTTAAACTGAAAAAGGGGAGATTTAGATGAGTTATTAAGAAGAAATTCTTTACTGTGAAGGTGTTGAGGCACTGGAACAGGTTGCCCAGGGAAGTTGTGGATGCCCCATCCCTGGAAGTGTTCAAGACCAGGCTGGATGGGGCTTTGAGCAACCTGGTCTAGTGGGTGTTGTCCCTGCCCATGGCAGGGGGGTTGGAACTAAATAGTCTTTAAGTTCCCTTCCAACCCAAAGCATTCTATGATTCTATGATTCTAAGAACATACAGGGACACAAACCTGGTGGGAAAACAGTAAGGGATACAGTGATGAACTAAACCTGCTCAGTCACAGTAACTGATGAGGGTGGGAGAGATTATTTCATTGGAGACCTGGTAAATTAAGAAACTAAGGGAAAAGGTGGAAACCCAAAACAAAATATACAGAGACACAGACCTAACAAATGTAGAAACAGTGACAAGAAACAAAGCTCACCACTGACACTAGTTGATGGGCTATCAAGAATCTACAGATGCTACTTCCAGGAAGACCAACGTATAAGTTTATAAACAGGTCTTATTTTAAAACTGGTGTTCAAGGCGTACAGGAACGTACAGGACTATCCAACCACCGAGTGGATGTGCTGGGGAAAGGGGAAACGGGGAGAAACAGAATGGAAGTGGGCAGAAAAGAATATAAAAGGTGACAGAAGCACGTATAAAGCGGGGCTGAGACCTGCACCCAATCACTGCAGTCTTGTCCTATCTTATATCTTTGTATTAAATCTTTTCTTAACTTTCTGTGTAATCTCACTCTCTATTCCATGTGTATGTGTGCTGCAAGGACAGTTCCAGTACTGCAAGGACTATGAGCAAATAGGAGTGCTCATAATATTGAAAATCCATAGCAAATGGATTTGTATTTAGCATCTGTTTCTATTTAGATTACTTCCCCCACCCAAGTATTAAAGAGCAGAATAATAAAAATCAAGCTCTAAATAAAAGCATCCGCAAAAACAGGTGTATTTAAATGAATCTATGGAAATATCAAGATCACCAGCTTTGAAAAGCATCTGTAGAAGGGCCTTATTCCAGAAGAGAACCTTTCAAAGCAGAGTTCTTTAGTCTTGACAACTGGCTGAATTCAGGTGAATGAGACAAGATGGAAATTGCAAATAACATTGCAAATTAAATCTGTCAGTTCATTTAACTGTCACTTCTGATCATTTTGTAAGTTTATTTGTGAATATTCTGTGTTTCAGTCGCAATTTATAACAATCACAGTCAATGGAAGGAAAAAGTAGTAGACCACCCAGATATTTGAATGAGACTAAAACACACAGAATGAAAAAACAAGACGTTTTTCTTAGCGCATATGTTCCAGGCTAGTGCTCTTGTCACTTAAAAAACACACCTTAAAAATAGATTGATAAACAGGTTAAGAGTGATCAATATTTATAGACAGTGAGTTATGTTAATATTGCAGAACATCGATATCATTTAGCTGTTATTCATAGCATCCAGCCATATAGTAATTATATTTTTAGAATATAGAGAAAAAATGCAAATAATGCATATATTTTCTGTCACGTCTAATCAAAGATGATTAGATAATCATTAAACAGCACTTAGTTAATCATCTGGTTTATATCTCTCACATCCAGTAAGCAACAGTGGCTGCTATGTATAGTGATTATTTCTAATACTCCACATCAAAAAAGGTGGGAGGGGGGCTTTATACTTACACATCACCAAAGATCAGAGAGCTTATTTGAACTATCGCTGTGCTTTGTTAGCAGTCATATTTAACGTAATGACTGACTTAAGGTCTGATGCTAGAGTACTGTTACTCTTTTTTGAGGACTGAGATTCATGTTTCACAGGGGATATTTTTGCACATAGATGCAGAATTTCTGAAATGCATATTTTTCCATCAAATTTGAATATTGGCTAACTAAATTGAACACAACTCACTCAGTAATATAATCTACTGGTTACTATCATGGGAAGAGTAAACATATTCCCTTGTTCTTTTTACCAAGTTTAAATAAACAAATAAATAAATAACCATTTTGTTTGGTGATAGACATATTCATCGACTCATAAAAGTATGTAACAAAGTCAGTGATAATTTCAATACATAGTGTAGTGAAGAAAGGAGAACAATTAACAAATTGCTATATCTTCATCTGAGGTAAAAATTTCTCCTGTAAACTGCTAATCCTTAAGATTTCCTGGCTTTCTAAAAATGTTATTCAGACTATTCCTTGAGTTTAGGGCAGAGCTCAGTGTCAGACACTGGGTGCACCTGCAGCCCCCACAACTCCTGAGGGAGCTTCATCCCCATGACTGCCCCTGAGCAGAGCCATTCCAATGAAACTCACTAGGTTCAGACAAGAGTCCGAAGTGTTGAGAAAGGTGTGAGGTCAAACAAGGATGTCAAGTTTGCCAGGCAAGGTCTGTATTTAGGATCAGGGAAGTGTATGACCAGGCACAGACACCCTGCAACAGAACTCAAGCAGAGGCCAGGGCCTGAGCCTAAAAGCAGCTCCTGAGCAAAGGAGGGAGGAGGCCGCTGATGAACCTTCTCACAGCTCATCTCCAAGAAGAGAGGCACCGTATTAGAACTGGCTTTGTGCACAGGCAGCAAAACATCTCAGGCTGTGAGGTAAAGAGCTTGGAGAGCCTGCTGCACACAGAGTAGCACTGCAGTCAAAAGTCCATTAAATCCTTATAAGAAGCAAGATAAGTTTCTTGAAAACCATCCTTCTATCTTACTGGTGAGCCAAGAGTCTCATTCCCTTTCACACTAAGCCACAAGGAAGAAGGATTTGATGCTCTGTCTTCTACGCTCTCTTGCCTCTGCAGACTGAGCATTTGCTAGCAGGAAAGTGGTGAAGCTTTTGTAAATTCCCACCATATACTTAAACTCTCATAGAAGGGTGCATGAGTATCTCACTCCTAGGAAATAATTTTGGAAAAAATGCGATTTTGGTGGCATGCAAAAGCAATGGTTTATGAGTATCTACCCTGGAATAACAGCTAATTAATGATTAAATAATAGTGTTTTAATATAGAACCATTGCTAATAATTCTGAGATGTGTGTTAAGAAATAAAGGTCTTTCAGTAAAAAAGGTTTTTCAGTACTAATAATACTAAAAAAGAGAAATAGACGATTGTAAGTCATAAATATGCATAGTATTTTTGGAAGACTTTGGAACAGAGATATTACTGTTATTTCCCCAAGACGTTGGGGGAGGAGGACATTAGGAATTGTAAAAAATAATTGCTGATTTTGCAATTAATTAAATATATTGAAAAACAGTCTACTTTGTTTTTTATGAAGTTATGAAGAATGGTTCCTTTAAAAAAAGATGCTCAATCTTCTTTTTTAGTTTGTTTGAAACATATTTACAAGTAACGTTTTATTCATGCATTATGATTTGCAAGTTTCTATTCAGGCACTGTATCGATGTGACTGCTATATTTAAATATCTAATATGAACCAATGACTCTTCTGTGATTTTGTTAGATGGTTATAATTTGCATTTCTTTTTTTCTTGATTCTCATTATCTCAATGTTTTCAATGATGTGTTCAAAACCAAGCAAATTTGAAGTGTGTATTTTTGGTAGCATTGATTTCTATTTAATAAATGACTGTTGCTGTCACTGCATAAAAATGTATTCAATTGTTAGATTGTAAAAATATGAGGAATTACAGTAAGTGAACATAAAACATTTCCTTTTGTACAGGTTTGGTAAGGTTTCTCCTTTTATTATAGAGAATTTCCTTCTCCAGTTTGAAAATAAGGGACACATCCCAATCTGTAAGCATTATCTATGTAGAGAAACATTTTTCACTCACTACTCTCCTTTCATCTTTAACAGAAAGGGGAGGATGGAGCAAGCTCTACAGTAAGAGATACACAGCATCTTTTTACAATATATTTGTTCTTAAGAGGAAATAAATTGTCTAAAATAAGACACTATGAATTAATAGTGTTCCAAACAAAATCTGTGCATGTTGTAAAGGGTCAGATTCTTTTTAATATGTGGCTTTATAAAGAAATACATAAAGAAAAACATCCAGTACAAATTCCACCTCTGTTTGTATGAACTAGATCTTTTGTCAGAATGCTATTTTTTAAAATTCTAGTGCACAAGAATGGAATCAAAATGCCTCCGCTGAAACAGAAGGTCAATTAGCTCACATCCAGGAGTTGCCAGTGCCAAGGTGCATTTGGATCAAAAGTTCATGCCAGTATTCACTGTACCCCTTATATAGATACCTTTAAGCTTTTCTGTCTTTTCATTGTAAACATAAAAGGAATTTTCTTTGTGAACCAGTAGAACATTCCTTCTATTTCTTCACATTATATAACCAAAAAAAGTCTAGACTTATGTTATTAGATGAAAAAATAGTATATGTAGTTCTTTATTCTAATCTTAGTTCAGAAATATTTGGTTTACTCCATGCTGAGTAAAATGAGCATGAAATTTTGAAAATGAGAAAAAATTATGTTGTATGGGCAACCTTGTAACTAGACATACAAGTAGTTCTCAGCCATATAAAAGAGAATCACCTAAAATGACAGCAAAGGGGTATATAGTACAATTTATTCATAGCTACCATTTTATAAAATACATTACACTATTACAGTTCTCCTTAGTTCAAAAGCTGTGTCTCTGAGGTATACAGAGAGGAACTCAGTAAAAGTTCATCCTGTCTGCACAAGTGGGAAAACAGATCAGCATGAAATTTTCCTGAGTATAAAGCTACTGAGTATACTCTGCCTTCTTGATTTAATCTTGTTTCCCTTCTCTATGAACAGGTGACTCAGAGGTCAGATAGGTGAGCATCACAGTTTGAGACTTCAAAAATGTCAGCTATAATATTTTCAGTGTTACTCATTCTAAAGGCTGGTAGTTCCACTTCCTGATGCTGGCTGTTTGGAGCCATTGCCTAGGGCTTGAGGATGGGACAATAAAAGACTGTGTGAGGCAGTGAATTAAAAAACAGATGCCTATTTCTAGATGTGTGGTATCTTAGTTGGTCTTGTCTCAATTCAATTGCCAGTCTTATTTGTCAAAGTCACTGGAATTTAAGAATTAATTATGATCTATAGATGTTAGTATATCAATGTCCTCAAATAAAACTATGACAGACAGTACTCAGTAATGTATTTTTAACTTGAAACATAATGTTTCAAATGAACTGAACATCAATTCTGTTTCATCAGAGTGATTTAACATATTGCCTTGAAATGCTTCTATGAAGCTGATTAGTATCTCAAGGATTCCTCAAGTGAACAATGTTATTTAAGCTTTGCAGTAACAAGCAAAAGTCTTCAGCTCAATCACAAAGATGCCACAAATTAAGACAAAACACAATTACTGAACACAGAACAAATGAGTTTTATCTCGGAAAATTTGGCGTCACATATACAGTAACATCATTCGACTTAAATAAATGATTACTTTGGCAGTGTTGGAGCAGGACATTCACAAAGATATTAACTGCCAAAAAACATATGATCTGCATGAGTCTGTAGCATTCAATAATTTTCACTTAGTCATGTAATTTTTATGCAAACATATCAAGGTATAGAACACAGTCTATATGCTTTCCCTCTGACAGTGGCTTTGTTACCTGTACATCTCCTAAAATAAGGGAGTTCAAGTCACAACACAGTCAAACCCTTCATGAGCACTGCTTTCAGCACAATTATAGAAATTGTGGTCTCCAAAGAATATATAATTTACAATTTCTTGATTTTTCTTTGAATAATTGTGGTTTGGAATCTCAGTCATAACTGCAAATTATGCCACAGTTATAATTAATAAAGAATTAGCTTTATCTACATAAATAAATGTCTTTGTGAGGAAAAATATAATTCAGCAATATTGTTTTAATTCATGTAATTTTGGGAAGATTAATACACCATGAAGCCTCTCAATCTTTTCTGTAATTAGCTAACCTGCACTCATTATCATTCACTTTTACTTTTTTGCACGGTGCTCATCTCATAGAACCACTCTGTCATTCACATTAATTTAGAACAAACTGCACAACTGTCTATAAAATTCATATATCATGTAACAATACCCAGACATTTCTTACCGTTGTTGCAATTCTCAGATCTGATAATTTGATTCAGAATGAAACTCTGTGACACAGTATACAAACAGTAAACCATTGTGAACATATGTATTATTATTGCAAATTCTCTCTTAGAACACAGAAAAGTGACGTATTAAAAGATTGGGCTCATACAATAATTAGCACATTAGGTATCATATTTAGTATTTTATCCTTACAAAAAGTATTGCCTATGCTTACTAACTTCTATAATTTATTAGTCTTATGGAAATTACTGTAATACTGTTTGTCACTGTAAAGTTATGTTTTATTTCTCCGATGATAAATTGATTATTTTATTAATTAATATTTAAAAAATCAAGAAGGCTAAGTTTAAATAACTGCTTTGTAAGACAATCTTTACACTTTAATTGATAAAATATCTACCAATGTCTTCATTCTGTTATGTTGTATAGATGCAGAGAAAATAATGAGTCAGCATAGTTAATGCAGAACTAGATTATCATCAAATACTGCAAGTAAATATTAGTTACATTAGACATAGCATGAGGAAAAATAGCTTTTAAAGTAACATCTTGGTGAACATCTGGAATTCTGTGTTTGTGAAACAGCTCATCAGGATGCAATTCATGTCACAGATGTTTGGCAGATAATTGTAATGAGAACTGGGAATCCTGAGTCACTGAGTGGCTAGCCAATTTTTAAACTGCAAAGCAAAGCTTAATTAAGTGGATTTTTTTTTTTATCCACCAAGTGCTCCCATAGCTTTAGTAGCTTCAGCTACTAAATCTGAGATTATGAATCTCATATGACTCCCCACCATGAATCTCTCTACCTATAATATGACCTCACATGTGGCCTGCTGTTTCCTCAAATGAAAGGTGTCAGACCTAATTTCATGAACTTGATCCGCTGTTATAGTTTTTGCTACTGTAATTCACAGTTCTAAAGTCATTCCCAGCTTGACTTCTCTCTACCCAAAACTTTGTTATATCTTGTGTCTGCCAAATTCTTCCCTCTCTGTCCTATGATCTGGTCCACACCCCATGGGTTATATGTTTGTGGATATATTTGCCTTCCCAAATGGCTCACATGCCCCATCTGAAAACACGGGCAGGCTGGATGTTCAACTGTTTCTATCTCTCTAAAAATAAAATGGGATATTTGTGCACTTCTATAGCTAGAGGAGGGCAAAGATACCGGAGAAAGCTAACACAAAGAGATGGAGAGATCCACTTTTATAATTTTTGCCCGTTTTGCAGTCTTGGCTGCCTAAGTCAGTGGCAGAGGTTGGGATTTGGAATCTACTAGAAGTCCTGCAGTAGAAACTGTTGCTGTCCCATTATGATGATGGTGCAGCTGCTACAAATTTGTGTTTTATAACAGTATGAAAAAAGCTCAAACCAATGTAACAGTTCAGATACTGTATATTTATTTTTTATGTGATCTCTGAGCACTATGGATTCTGATATTTATTAAAAAAACTTTTTTAATAACAAAAATCTTCATTTGTTTGAATTCATTACTTAGTTAAGTTTGTTCACCACTGGAAATATAAAATGTTGATACAGGATTTTAAGTTTCATATCATGGTCAGCAATTGAGGAAATCCGCTACTGTTGGAATAGGAACAGGTGACAAAAGGAAAACTGGTCTGGTCTGTAGTTACGATGAATTAATTGTTCCTGAAACCATTAGAAATTAATGATTAAGGAATTAAGGAATAGATTACAATAGACTGAGACCTGAAAGGAATTGTCATTGCAGTGACAAAGTGTTTTAATTCTCTATAATTTAGAGATCATATCAACAAGGTTCAATACCTGAACTAAATCAATTCTATATGAAAGTCATGTACAAACACAGAACTGTGCAAAATTATATTCTAAATTATCGGTACAAAATAAAACATAAACAAAACAGAACTCCAAATCACAAGGACGGAAAATATTTAAATAGTTTGTGGAAATTTAGGCCAAAAAAGAGCTATCCAAAGAATATAATAAACAGTCACTAACATGGGGAACAAAAAATTTTCAAAATTATTATTTCCTAAAACAGAAATATTAATATCTAATACAACAGAGACTAGGAGAAAAGTACAGAAAAGGAGTTATAGTCCCTTTAGAATGTAATTTGAGAACTGAAAAGGAAACAAAATATGAGAAATTCTGAACACCAAAATGTCAAAGCCCTGTAGATCTGTATGATGTGAGAAAACCCTTTAAAATTATTTTACTGGGGAGCTCATGAGGCCATAGTAGTTATAATGCTAATGTAAAGGTCAGTTTGTAAAATTTACTGGTGAATTATTTATAGCTCTCAATTAAGCTAAATAAATGCATGCAGGGGAAAAAAATAAATCTATAGAACTGTGGGTTCCTAGCTGTTAAGTGGAAGGGAATCCATCCTTCCCACAGACAGCATCTCTGGTTCTCTTCCCCTGCTCCTGCTGCTGACTAGAACATTTAAATACCACATCAGAAATTTCTTTGCCATAAGATATGGTATTAGTAACAAGCCACTAAATAATAAGCTGATGATGTAGTCAAGGTCTTTAAGTCTGAAATTTAAAGTGATTAAAAGCATCTCTATGAACTTAATTCTGCAAAGATAATGGAAACAAGGAATATGTTTCTTGTAATGTTACCTTATGTGTGAAACATACAGTTAAAAAAAGAAGAAATTAATAGATCTGAAAACTCCTATTTGGAAGTAAATAATGGGATGGAAAAAGAGGTAGATTCTCAAAATGGCTGACTTCAGTCTTTCTAAGATACTACTTTAAGATATTCTTGTTTTCCATAGAAAGGACAAATACACTTTATAAGGGGAAAAATGTCAAAGTTTACAACGGAAGATAAACTACTAGAAGTGCATATTGTTATTTCGTGTTGTCTGAACAGTAACCTGAAAGTGATTAGTTAAAGGAGCTAAACAACTTCAAAATTTAAAAAATCGGACATCACCGAGATGCCAAACGCTATAGGAATTTTTCTATGTATGTTAAGAATGACATTCTTCTCTATAAACTGGAAACTGCAAACTACAAGCAAAGTTTACAGAGTAAAAGGTTGTGTTTATCAATGAACCTCTAAAATAAAAGTTAGCCATCGCAGCTGTCCATATTTAAAGAGAAACTGAATATTTCTGTAAGGTTGTGATTTATTTTTCATGTGGAAATTCATGATTGAATAGTTTTCCACAATTTTCCTTTGTTCTCAACAAACAGAAAAAGTTATGAATATGTGCTTTTGGCTATCAGACTGAAAATGAGAGCAACTGTTGCTGAAATAAGAATATTTACTTCGGAAAAGGACCAGCACTGTGAAGTCTGTTAGAAGAAAAATGATGTTACACAGGGTACATCTATTTCAGAGTCCTAGCTCAGATTAGATGAACTGTATTTGTTTCACATGAAATTAAACTGCAAGTGCAACTCATGTGTTCCAAGCAGTGATGAGCTTTCAGATTTAATTTGAGCTAAGGCTAATCCAGAGGAATTCCTCTGCCCATGTATATGTACATGTAAACATATTTATATATACGTGTGTATGTATGAATGCATACATAAATACATATATATACACACACACACACTATATACACATATATATATGTAGTTTGGATGTTGATCCTCAGCCCTTGTGTCACTCCATGTGTCCATCCCGATTGGGCTAATGCATGGCACTCATTCTTAAGGTAGGTACAGACAGATGTACTCAAATAGCTCTCTGGAATCCTGTTACCAAACACCCTTTGCCAATTTGAATTTCCTTTTTAGCAAGTTTCAGTATCTGGAATTGAATTGCTGTTGAATATTTTTCCCTGTACTTTTGCATCAAAGTTTAATTATTACTACAACATTTGCAGCCACAATTATGCTGAGTCTCTGGATGCTTGAAAATATCATATACTGGTACTGATATTTCATATATAACTTGTAGTTAAAGTACAGTTTTAAAAGAAATGTTGTAGTAAATTAATCAAATAATTAAGCATAGTCAGCAAATTATGGAGAGTTCCTTTGATGTCTCATATAAAGTCTAAATTCAACCTTAAGTTTATTGAAACACTTATTTTTCTTTGTTTAGATTCAAGATGGTCTCTTGCAGGATGATCAAAATGTTGCAGTGTCTTCTGCATTTAAAACATCTGCTAGTGTATCTTCATGTTCCTGCTACATTTATGTTCTTTCCCATCTGGACTATTTCAAGTACAAAGTGATTATAAATAAAATTACTGCCACCCAAAAGAATCTCCAAAGTGTGGATATACTTTCCAATTCTTTCCCAAAAATTTTATATCTATCACCTGTGTTCTAAACGGGCCCTCCATCTTCCCCGCAGATGGCTTTACAACTTCCTACAAATGCAAGAGCATAAAATATGAATCGTTCAACCCTTCTGTCTTCAAAAGACAATAAATCCTTGGGCCTCAATCAAAAAAGTGTGTGGGTACTCCTAGAAAACAAAGTAACACAAACCCCGCATCACAATCCCAAGGGCACCTCAAGGCTTTTTTATGAGGCCAATAAGGAAGGAAAGAAACTTGCCAGCTTTTAAATTGCAATGAGAAGAGAGATAGAGGAAATATTTTCATTCATCAAACTGAACCAGTTGAATCTTACAGCAAAATGAATATATAACTGAGAGCATCAAGGGGGAAAATGGCAGTGATCCAGACATGCCAGGACACAAGGTTACAGAAAAACTTCAGATCAGTCTTTGTAATAGATATGGACAAACTACTCAGTGGGGAAACAAAATTGGAAAAGTTGTCTTCCTAGGTGTGACATTGAAGCTAAAAGATTTGGAGGATAAGCAAAGGTAGGAAGAGAAGATTAAAGTCTGTAGTTCTCGTTGTGCAAAAAGAATTTACTAGTCTGAATTATAGATTACGAATTACATTTTACTAAATCAGAATATTCAGCAATTATGCAATTTAGTAAAAGATAAAAATTCAGAAGCAAAAAAGTTTGCCGTGTTCTTGATCAAGGGTAAATGAAAGAATTGCGCTTAGTTCTAAATAAATTGTACCAATTTCTAATAGACTAATATACTTTAATTTTCAGGGGTTTAAAACCCTTTAAATTCTAGAACTTACAAGTATGATAAATAGTAGAGGGTTTTGGAAATATTTAAGCAGTTGATACTTACCAGTAATTTCATGCCATTGTTCTGTAGCTGGGTTCTTACGTATCTGGAAACAGGTCAGAAAAGAATGATCAACAGGTCCAATCCTATGAGGTCTTCCTGCTGCTTGAAACACTTTCACAAGGGAATCCTGACTGAAACACATTAATCCATTAGAAGATCTGCAGTCTTATCCAGTTTGTTGCCAGTCTGTAGACATAAGTCATACATTTATATCTATATTCCCTCTTATGCAGTTCCGTAGATTTTATAGGATTCTGAGAGAAGCAGAAAAATTTGAGACTGAGTTCAAATTGAGATCTTGCTCGAAGATCAAAACAACTACACTGTGCGTTAAGGAAAGCAAATTTCAGGAATACGTACAGTTAAACCATCACTGAAAGGACAAAGAGTTTATTCTATTTTATCCTTTTAGAAATTTGAGTTCTGGTTTGTCCATAGCTTCTTTTTAAACCTTATGTGTGTATAGAAACTGTAGAAACTAGGAAGCTCATCAGGACTGGCAGAAATTTTGCTTCCTTTCCCCCAGTAAAGTCAGTATTTCTTCTATTTACAAAATAGATATAATTTCAATTTGTCTCAATTTATTATTATTGTTATTAAAATTTTACCACTACTTAATGCAATGTAATTAGTAAGCAGTATCAGTTTGCAATTAATGTAAACATATGTGCTTTTGTTATATAAATCAAATAACACATTCCACTTTAAACTGTACATTTTAGGGATCATCCAAGGTTATGACAAAATTCTTAAAACAGTCATAATATAACAAAAGCTGTGAAGCAGTGAAACAGCCCAATCTACAATATAGTTCAATAATATTGACAGAAACACCAGTGCAACAGAGCTGTCAAAAATCGCTGTCGTAAGCAGATGGATTAGAGATTTAGCAGGTATGGAGTATGTTCCAAATAGAAACACCAATTTATCAGATTCTGACAACAATGAGTCTGCAGAAAACACTACAAGGGTGGGCAGCCAAGGCCCAAAAAAGAAATTAAATAAAAAGGGGGAGGAGGAAAATGGAGAAAAAATTCTTTGCACTAGAGTAAGGTCCAGTTAAATACTAGTAATTTCAGAAAAGCATTAGGGACTAACCACTAACACAGAAAAATATGAAAAAGGAAAATTCTTTTCTGGCACTAATAAGATGTCTTTCCTTCCAGGATAATACATGTTAATACAGAAAATTATATTTCCACTCAAGCTTGTTTTTTTTAAAAAAAAAACAATTCCACGTGCATGCTAGCATAAATTTAGCATGGTTAACTGAGAATTTAATCTCTGAAAAACTGGCTATTCAGAAGTTTATAAGAAGTATGTTAAGTTTTGACAGTTGGTCTGCAAAGAGATCCAGCTGGCAGGAATTTGAAACTCCACATTATTCAGGGTTACATTATCTTTACTTATTACTAAAACATCCTATACAAAAGGAATCTGTGCTACAGCACCTTGAAACCCATTCATTGAACTGGGTCTGTCTTACCTTTAAACTTAATTTTTTACTAGAATTAATTATATATGGATATTTTTAGGGTGAATTCTTTGTATGGAGATATTTCAGTAAATTTTGCTTTTTTTAAAAAATCAAGTTTTTTTTTTTTTTTTATCAGGGCTACAAGAAACTATTTCTCACATACTGTCTGATAGGTATATGCTAATATGCAGAACATCAAGAATAAAGATATTGCATTACTTTGAATGAGAGTGCTCTAAAATATGAAACTTTCTTGAATCAGGCAGAGGAATTCCAGCATTCCTCTCCAGTGAATCAGGATACTTTTCAGAACTAAAAGAATTTTTAAAGAACTAAACAGAATGTCCACATGTTTTGGCAATAAAATATTTTGTAATTTTCTGTATCTTTGAAAACATGCATGGTTTTTAAAACAAAAACGAAGTATTTATTCATGTGTGGAAGAAGTTTGCATAAAAAATTTTGCTGTCTTTCTCTTATATTTACATTTTAATGACAAAATAGTATAATTCCTGGTGTCAACAGGGAGATGGATGGAGGCCTTTTCTGTTTCTGAATTTACAGTATTACCAATATCTGAGAGGTACCTCCAGAATGTGGGAAGCCTTATGTCATGGCAAAGTAACAATTAAGTGCTATAATCAGCACAATATGAAGTGGGATGAACACCACAAAGACTATCCTTGTTCCCTCAGGCCTTAGCTATGGTAGCACTGAAGAAGGTGCAGCTCTTTTCAAATTGCCTTCCCCAATAACTGCCTTTGCCACTCTAAGTCTAGAACTGAATAGATGTTATCTAAAATGGAAGAAAACTTGAAGAAAAGGAAAAAGCCAGAGATCACTGATGTAGGCAGTAGATAGATTAAATAACATTTCTCTGAGTGTAACTGAAGACTGAGCAATCAGTGCATCAGATTGAACAAATTGAATGAGTCATCCAAGGACTGGTGAAAGACCTGATTAAGACAGGCTACAAGAAGTCTGTCTCATCTTGTATTTGATGTATGAAAAAGAGAGGAAAGGAAAAAGACTGTTATGGAAAAAGGGTTAGTGATGAGCACCTGTGCATATATCATTGATTGTACTGCAGGTGTTTCTGAAAGGCAGATGCCCACTCATAGCCTATGTTTGTGAGAAACATAGCTCTAAATTATGCAGCACTCATTCCAAACCCATTAAGGATGTAAAAAGGCTTCAAGTCATATCAATAATCCAAGTCAATGTTTACATAATTTTACATCAATTATTAGGAGTCTGCACTTAAAAAGGGCAAAAAGAGAATCTAAAATTACAGTGAAATGAGTAAAGAAATAATCAGGGTCTGGCCAATCAAATCTGCAAGGCAAGTTAGAAAAAGCAGATCTAAAGTAATTGCTTTCCTGGCCAATGACAGGGATTTAATTAGAAGTTGAAAGAAAAATGCATGTCATCTAAAGAACAAGGCTCAAAATAGGTAAATTTTAAATAAACCATTTAAAATTGTTTCTTCCATTATGCGACTGAAAAAGAAGGTGACAGCCCAATGGCCACCTTGTTGCTGGTGGATTCTTGAACTCTTGGATAAAACCAACTCAGATAAATGGCAGAAGATATTTTAATGAAGAAGGACGAGATGAGTTGGTGTGTCATGAAAACTGTCAGCCATAAACACAGGGTTGAAAAAGGAAGGGAAGAAAAACATCTGTTTAAAAAAAACATGAGGTCCTCACAGAATGCAAGTGGTACCCACATTCCCTGCAACTCAGACTTGAAACAGTGATTGTGGCTGGTGGTTCGGTGCTAAAGAGGAAGAAATTAAAAATATAGAGGATAACTTAAAAAAATTATCAATATAATCAGAGTGATCTTACATTTTACATTAGAAGAAAACATTTAGATTAAACCTTATTAGAGAACATAAAAAATAAAGTCAGTACTGCTAATTCCTGCTGGTTTGCACTTTGTACAATCATTTACATTACAAATATTCTAGTTTACTGGGTAAAGGGTATGTCTGATGCTAACAGTTCTTTTCCTTTCTTTACCCACTGCTTTCACAAAGCTGTTCCACCCTGAAGAGCTAAGAGGCAGCTGACCAGGTTAATGAAATCAGCTTCAGTACTGGGACCCGCATTAGGCTGTCTCTGCTTTCTGAAGAATGCAAGGATTCTGACTGTGACAATCAGTTCAACAGCTCTTTTTACTACCCTGAAACCTTCCTATGAAAGTTCTGAAGCAAAAGAACTTTTAAAAATCTTGCTTGGTCTAGTCTCTGAAACATTAGGTTGATACTTCATGTAAGTAAATACCTGTAGGCTTTTATTCCTAAATTGTATCCTTTCAGTTAAAAAGAGGTTGGTTGTTTTTCTAGTAAATGTCTCTCATTTCTTATAAAAAAGGGCTATATGAAAAAGATGATCTAGAATTGGGACACCTTCTTCACCTACCAGCACCTAGAAACTGGGAAGCCTCAAGAAACCTATTCTGCATGAAAATACGGAATTCCTCTGAACAAGTTTTGGTTTGGTTTGTTTTTGTTTCATCCGCCCCCTCCTCCACCCCCTCCCAAGTAATGTTGCTTAGATTTTTGGCTGTCAGTTGTTGTTTGCCCCCCCTTCACCCCCCACTCTCCCACGAAAAAAACTATTCATCTTTCTGCTTTGTCAGTTAAATTACCTTTGTGACATTCATGTGACTTTGGATACTTCAGAAATAAACAGCAGATAACAAAAGAAAAAAAATAACTGACATTAAATTCCAGTGGGCAAAAGCATGAAAAAAACCTGAGAGAATCTGTGCATTTAGTCTGGAAGATGTGCTTGAGAGATTCCTTTTATTTTATTTCTTGGGGTGAAAGAGGAATTAAACTCTTCCAGTGAAGAACACTTCACATTCTAAAAAAAAATCCACATGTGAATGTCTTTCCTTCTTCCTCACCACTTGCAGAATGAGCAATATATTTGAACAATTAAGAATACAGACCAAGTAAAGCAAAATCAGTTGTATTTCATACCTGTAAACATGCAAAAGAATCAAAGCTTGTGGAAAAAGACTTTTTTAGAAGTTTGGCACAAGCACAGAAAATATCCATTTATAAAGTGACAGATGATAAATTGACTAAGGTTTTTACAGTTCAGTAGATATTTTATTGTGCATCTGTTCTTTTCCTCTGATCTGCTTTGTTCTTTCTGAAGCTGCAACAATGAAAGAGGAGCCCTTGTTATTAGTTATTGAGTTGAATACCAGCAGCTCTTACAATTTAACCTCAAGGTTAGTGAGGAACTAATATATCACTTATTTTGGCTGGCTTCTTTGTATCATCTGTTAATAGGACCCAAGAGACAACCAAATAGGCATAATCATATCAACAAAATGTGCTGCATACTGGATAAACATGCTACAACTGATCACCCTTACAAACGTTTCCGGAGGGGCTTCATAGCCCTGGCAGCATTTTTCAGAGATACTCACAAGAATGAGCTAAGGGGGAAGATAAGCCTCCCTAAGACAGTGTGTCTCCTGCTGTTCTCATGCACAAATGCATGACAAGCTAGAGCTTTAATTGTTTTGGAGTTTTGTGGAAATCTCCAGCAGTTTTAATGGAATGTCTTAGGAAGTAAAGCTTGGCGGAATCCTGTCCAAGTAGAATCACATGGCAACTAACCCCTTGACTTTGTTTTTTAAACCCTGCTTAGTTTCTCCATAAAAGGTCACTTGTGACCTTAAAATAAGATTAGCTTTTGGAATTCAGAAGGATAAATTGGATAAAAAGTATAAGGTAATCAAATAGACTATACAAAAACCTCAGGGCATAGAGGCATATTGTGACATTGATGGGCTCCTCTCCAGGTTGTAGTAGGTCATCTTCAAGCTGGCACCAGTGAAATATTACAAGCAAGTTATAGTTTATGGTCATGAGAGGTAAGATGACAAGATGAGTTTTATGGGGCGGGGAAAATAAAATAATTTAAACAAAGGGACTTCAGCATATAGCAATGCTACTAACTCTTCCTAACGGGAAAAAAAGAATAATCCTGCTTCAGGTCAATGAGCCTGAATTCTTAAGTATACCATTAGATTTATCTTTTGCTATGTTTATTTTGTCCCCTTAATAGACAATAGTGAGTCATCTCTGGACAGCTGGTGGAGTTACAGGATTCAGATAAATGCTTCCCAGGTTGCAACTTGCCTACAACAGAAGAACATGACATGAAAAATAAATGAATGTAGGAAAAATGCATAACGCTACTTCTGTGAAGTCTAGCATACCTTTCTCTTCAGAACTTCTTTTTCTTCAAAATAAAATGGGGCTCGAAAACGGGGCTACAGAATATGATTTTAAATTTATTTGACAAACTTCTTTTTTTAAATTAAGAAATATGATTATTTATGCTTTTGGTAGTGCTTCTTGCAAATTGATAGTCAACAGGAATTTATTGGTGTTGTACCATTATTCAAGCCCATGTTCTTCAGTTTTCATAAGGTTAGGTTTATTGTTGACTCATCAAAGTGGATATGTCCCATTAGAAGTTAATGAAAGTCAAATTAGAAATGCTCCTAAATTAGCTTGAGAGTTCTTTGTTCGCTGTTCCTACTTCAAGTATCCTCTCAATTGCTTTTGTGAGGACCTCACAGTAGAAAGGCTCACTTAGAATTAATAGTTAAGCTACAGCTTTGAGAAAAGAAAGGATAAATTTAAACCTAAAAATTAAAGATAGTATTCTTGAATTACTATTACACGTGCTGCATCAAAGGTATCTGGATGCAAAAAGGAATGGGTGGTGATTAATACCAAAAGCGCAAATCAAAGTTGGAAGTTCAGTCACTGGAAAATGTTTTTACTGTCTGGTTTGTATCCCAGACCTCGGAATGAAATGGGCACAAATGGATATAACGCTTATTTAATATATGGCTAAGCATTTTTTTTACTGCATATTTTAACATTGGAAGTATATTCAGATAATGCAGTAATGAATTTAGCATGACAACTTATGAAGAACAGAACCATGTAATTTCTTAATTATCATCTGTCACATTGATTAGGTATCATTTTGAACAGTCTTCAGGTGATGTTTCTTGTATGTGTGTATACATCTTCAGACAAAGACTGTGTCCCATTTATTTATCAGTGGTTTATTCCCGTCTGTTCACCAAAAAATTGAAGACACTCATTTAATATAATGTAAAAAAAAAATTTATTTGAGGTCACTTTTCATTCTATTGTAAACATTTAAATTTATTCAGAATCTAGGGAAGCCATTTCAAGTTTAGATAAAACAAGTGGTTTTCCTTAATCAATTTATTTTAGTTTCTGTTTCACCCCAAGTTTAGAGAAAAAAAAAATCCTTTTAAGTTTTAAGTATTGCTGGAAACATTTTGGTTTTGTTTTGAGACCCTCCAGTGAACTGAAAAATCCATTATTTGCTCAGCACTTCTCTTCAGCTTTGTTTTTCTGCACAGGTATTTGTATGGGCTGCTAAGCAAAGACCACAGAGGGCAGGAAGTTAGGATTCTTTTCAACTTTGTCTTATGGTAGCTTAAAATCACCTTTAGGTTCAAGTCCTTGAAATGGAGTCATGCCTGATGTGTTGGAGAATCTTCCTAACTAATTGCACTAGTTAAGACTCTCCCACATATTTTTACACTGTTTTTACACTTCCAAAAAGAAGTTTCTTATTCTCTCACAAGTCAGCATTTCATTGGAGATTTTGAGTACTGACACATAATATTGACAAGAAATCAAAAGTTGTGTTCCATAATAGCATTTAAAACAAATTATGTGTCTCATTGTCTTGCTTCATATATCATTAGATCGTCTTTCAGTAGTCTACCAGGAAGAAAAGAAAAAAGAGGATATTATATACAGTATTAAGGCACAGATTTACAGAGAAAAATAAATTCAGATGGAAAAGAGGGAAATACAATGAGACAGAATTAGATGAAACAGTGTTACATAATGCTAGAAAGCTCCAATATGGAAGTTAATACTTCAGAGGCAAGAACACAAAGAGAGAGAAAAGGTATATATGATAAACTAGCAATCCTGAAGAAAAGTTAATAACAAAGGAAGAGAATGCCTGCAACTATACATACAGCATATTCATTTTAGCTGTAGCTTGGGGTAACATAGCCTCCTTTTTTTAATCGGTTTTTTTGGTTAATTATGCTGAAGTGATTGCCTAAATACTCTGAAAGTAAAGCACGTACAAGTATAACCCACTTGCTAATCATACATTACTCTGATACTGTCATATCTTAATTTAAAATTCTTGATACAGCAAAAAACCTTCTTTCTAAAATAGGTCTGCCTGCTAAACTTCTATCATGTTTTTTTTTCTGCTGCTAAACTTTTATCATTGTCTTTTTTTCTACCAGAAGGTAGAATATTAATTAATTCATGCTGCCATATACCTGTGGATGTGCTTATTTACGATGCAAACGAACCACTAACGGTATGATTGTTTTAGTAACCTTTGCTGTTAGTACTTTCCCACCGCAGCATGTCTTTTCTATGTACAAACTGACATTTGTATTTTCCTCTTGAATTCAAGTCGTAATCTGAATCTCTGACAATATGTACATCCAGATTGTAGATAGATTTGGCAAGAAATAGATACAAATTAAGCAATTTCCAGTTTCTCAAAAAAATGCTCATATTTCTCAGCTGGGGAAGAGAAAATGTTTATGTCATATGAAAGGATATCCTTCAAAAAGTTTTAGAAAAGAAATCTGGCACTGTATAGGAATTATCAGATATACATATATATCTTAATCTGCATCATGATACACATGTGCATGCCACTGAAAAAGATATATAATATGAGAAGCCCTAATCTGTGAGAGATTGCAGTGTATGCCTCGCAAGTGAAATGCACATTTCATACTTTGATCTCCTACTGAAATACCTAATTAATTTGGCCTATTTTAGTAAGCCTCAGTGAATTTAGTGGAACTCAACATGAAAAAAAAGCACTTGCACATGTGCAGGAATAAAGGTGTATAAATGATTTTTCTGTCAGCACAGTTCATTGAAATTTTGAAGGCAGAATATACTATCAGTCTGTACAGATTCACAAACCCTGGGTAAAATATCCTATTTGCTAGTAAATTTTATGGGCTGTCTTTGTATTTCAGTGCTAATATTTTCCACACTAGACTAGGGTAAGCTACTATCAATATGGTAGAAGATACAATAATCACTCCTTCATTTTTCTTGATATGCCTTAATCAGAAGCAGGATGAAATGGTTCTTGGAATAACCAATAAATCAAAAAGACATGATTTATAACTGGAGTATTTTTTATTTCAAAGGTTTTTTAAAAAATGTAAGCGAAGTGATTCCACTGTCACTCATTTATAAGTTCTCACGCCACTCAGCAAACTATAAACATGACACATTATTTGTAGACCAATGATAATTTTGTATTACTGATAACTCCATTAGTGATAGCGATTGCTTTATATTGAACACCAGGATTCTTGTAGATTCTATCCAAAAGATGCATAGCAGCTGCATATAACAGCTGTTAATCATAAGGAAGCCGAACGGATATAAAATGGGAAACTATATTTTAAAACACCTGAATTATTCAAAACCTTAAAAAAGACAGTGACTTAGCAGACAAAAATGAGTTTATAGTGTGATGCCATGGCTGAAAAGAAAGTCAGTCTATGAAACTGTAAACTCAAGTAGGGCAGTACAACTGAGACAACATACCCATTTGTGGCAGCAGTTTCTAAAACAGTGATGAAACAGTTGAGAAGCATGCTAAGAATAATGCACTACCTCTGCAATCTGCCTCATGATAATAGTCTAAGGAGGCTGAATTGGAGCCTAATGTTTTACTACTCTGCAGTGACAGCACTAAATAGATTACATTCTTGTTAATTCAGCACTCCAGCACAATTTTGTCATTAGACTGAACTGCTTTTGGCAAGAAGTTTCAAATTCCACCTGGGGTATTTCATATGCACATCACAAATTGCACATCTTTTCTTTTATCATACTGTTCACTGTGGCTTTTTTACCATTAATCAGTATGATCAACAAAAATGAGAAGGCTAAATTGGTAATAAAAAAGTTTATATCATTATAATCAATTTTACATGCAAATCTTCAGCCTTGCACTCAGGAGGAAGCTAAGGAGATACCTGGAATGTGGTCAATAAGTTTGATAAAACTATGGTTTATGCACTCCTAATAGCTGAGAACTTTTTTAAAAATTTTAACAAATTTATATTTTAACCCCAAAAGGAGGTAAAACACAGCTAGACTACAAATAAAGTACAAGGCTTAAAAAAATTTCTTCTACTGTGAGGGTTATTAACCACTGGAACATCTGTCCCAGTTCATTCTGCAGAATTTGCACTGGTAAACATTTAAGACACAGATTAGATATTGTATGAAGAGTAATTAATTTGTGCACATCTATGACTGGCTTGTGTTATGCAATAGACATGCATCATTTTCCCTTTTGGCCTTAAAATGTGTGAATCTATCAAGACATGATTAGGGAGACTGCTGTAAAGTAACAGTTGTCAGCTATTTAACCAGAGAACTCTACACTTCCAGAGAAGCCGATGAGAGTTGTGATTTACACAGAATAAACCGTATAAGAATGTTATCATAGAAGAAAAGATCTGGTTTAAAAGGAGGAGGCTATGAGTACAGTACCAAAAGCATGAATGATAACGTAATCCACAGGAAGTGAATCTGAGTGATGATTAATCAAGGGCACCCACCAGAGTATTTCACACATTATAATCTTGTTTGGTTCCATTTATGGAAGACAGTGAAAGTATGTATCAGGTCACGCTACTCATACTGGTATTAGCTATGAAACTATGCAAAAGAAACTTAAGGAAAAGAGGACCATAAAAAAAATAAATTACATTTAACTACTGCACATTTTGGTTCACTTGGTGTGCACCTACATAGCAGACTGCCATGGAATTACCCTAGTGTAGTTTTAAACAAGGCAGCACAGGTTCCACAGAAATCTAGTTTTGATTTGATCTTGGGCTAATTTACTCTTATCAACAGAAAGCAGTATGCATTTCCCTTAAACACATTTATGTCTGCCAGCTCCCTTTGGAAACTGGGGAAGGCAGGCACAGGGAAGCTGTTAAAAGAATGAATTTATACACTGAACACTCGAACTTTTAATATCAAGAATACAGGTCATGGAATCATTAATCCACCTTACTAAAGCTAATTTTCTAAACTTTCCTTTGTCAGTTAGGCTCCACGATCAATATTTATGAGGTGTTTTGTTTGATAGACTTAATTTTCAGAAATTCTGACTCTGCAAAACCCCATTTAATGGGGTTACTGAAAGACAGTTTTAAAACCAATAACTGATTAGAAATTGTTCAAGAATTTTTGTATCTATCCGCTCCATGGAAACTTACTCCATCACATAAAACATCCATTTCAAAAGAACATCATCAAGAGATGACTGATAGCATCTTTTGAAATTCCTTAGAAAGCTCAGGGTTTGCAGCCTTTGTGGACAACATTTTCAGTGTAAGCAAGCAGTAGTTGCACACAAACAAATTCATATTGTTTATTTATATTCTAATCTCAAAAATAAATTGATAGTTTCTAAAGAAGTTACAGAGCCTCTTATAAATAATTCAGAGTAAAATTCTATTTGGCCCAGCATAAATTCTACAGTCTCACTTACTTAATTGCTAATTTGGTCTCTTTAGTTCCTTTTAGTCCTGTTGTCAAGCATGAAATTTAACATGCAAAACTAAGCGAAAAATCAAGCCCTGAACTCAGAAGCAAGCAGTGCAGAAAGGTGACTCAGAGACTTCCTAAGTTAAATCAGTTTATTTAATGAAAATATAAAATCTATAGAGTTTAGTGATCTTTAAATCTTAGTAAACCAGGTATATTGCTATTGAAATATATCAAATATATATATATAAACCAAATATCACTATTGCTCTAGCATGTTTAGAATATTATTTCATATACAACGGTCATTCTAAAAGCATATATTTTAATCTGCTTTAAAAAGGTGTTTGGCGATAGTAGAAAAAGCCAGGGCGTTTCTACCATTTTTATTTTATTCTGTAGACCTATGCTTTTCCAAAAAAAGCAATTTACTCTTTACTTGAGTGCTTTTCCTTATTACACTTTTATATCTGTAGTTCCTCTGGGAGGAAAACCAAACCTTGATTACAAGAAAAAAGCTGCAGGTCAAAAAACAGCACCAACATGCTTAGAATGTAAATCTCAGCATTTCAGGAAAAGCTTTGTTAATTCTGGCAGCTAGTCATTAAAACCAGAGCTGCATAATGCTCAAGATAACCATATGCCTTATTTTCTGTGAAGGGAACATAATGTCATAGGTTTCTTCTTTCCAATTTTGTGTGGACTTTTGTTCCTCTTTTGTGGAAATGAGTGTATTTACAACATCACATTGGGCATCTTCTAATGCCAGATCTCATTCATAATAACATCCCCGGAGACCTGTCTCTTCCTTTGTTCTTTCTTTCCATAACCATTTTATTAAATACCACTCTTGTGAGCTTTCCCTTCCTAGCAACATCTAGGCTTTCTCCAGATCCTCTGGACACTCTCCCATTTGTTTCTCTCCCAGCTGGAGCTGGACTCATAAGTACTATAGTGCATGTAATTCTCACGTCCGAAATATATCTCATTATGGCTTTTGTATCTTCTTCTTTCCTCGCTCATTTCCCTATCCTAAAGTATAAAAATCTGTGAAGTTACCAGTTACACCGAAAAAATGCAAGTGTTTGTTCTTCCATTTCACTTTTCTTTATATATTCAAATGTGCACAGATCATTAAATATGAATACATTGAATGTATGTATACAACTTTTGAGGAATCAACTGCTTTAAACTGTGTAACGCTGTAGATAGCTTGGGATGGGTATCTTAATGATGTCCACCTTATGGAGCCAATTTCATCTGCGTGCAGTGACTGTGAAGTGGTGAAAATGACTACTTTTCCGATTTAATGAGCTTTTACATCCTCTTTGCTCAGATGTAAATAAATAAAGTAGATCACAATGAAAAATAGGACATCTGATGTGGAACCTAACATACAGTGCAGTTAGCAAAGGAAGAAGGTGACACAGGCAAAACTGAGATGTGGAAAGTGGGAGGAAGCCATATGCCTGTATAGTATGAGAAGTTGTACCACAACAGCTGTCATGAAAATCTCCTAGAACTATTTCTGAATGCCTGCATTTTTTGATCCATCATTTTATAGTATTCTGCTCTTAAAATGTCACATTTTATTACTCTCTAACTCGCTTATTCATTTAGACTGGTGTGAAGTGCCCACGGGGCTCACCTGTGGCCTGAATAACAACAGATGTTAAAACAGAAATGTGAATATACACAGTGTGTGACAATGAGACTCCCAAAACTCTTTGGAAGGGTGCTGTTTGGGAGGGTGTTTGCCCAAAACTCAGCGTGTTAAAGAAGACGATGAACATCAATCAGATGAAACAGTAGCCAGGGAATCATAAAGAGACATTTGAAGCAAAGGATTCGGGTTGAAAAGAGATATAAAAAAAGTACAAATATTTTTTAACAGTAGGGAGAGACCTTGGAGAGGAAGCAGCAGCACTTGCTGCTCCCTACCGGCATCGCAACCTGTCTACTGGTGTGAAGTGCCTGGCCCCAGGTGCTGGAGCACCAAGATGGGGTGCAGCACACAGAGACCCACACGCGGGGGGTGTGAACCTGAACTTGCGGGGTGCTTTCTCACTGGCGTGGGCATCAATGAGGTGTTGGCAGATGAACAGGTTGGCCCAAATCTGCAGCACCCACAGAAGGGGTATGCAGGTAAGGCAGAGTGCACGCAGGAGAGTGGGTGCACTTGCAACTCTGTCTATATGTGTCTGTGTGTGACAAGAACGTTTCAGGATTAGTAATACAAGGATGTTGAGAAATTTGTGGGTAAATATTAACATTTCAGAACAGCCTAGTAAGTCATTTTCCTGGTGAATTGTTGATAGTGATCTTGAATCTATAGTTCACTGATTGCTGATTAATTATGTGTCATTAGTAAATCAATAAGCTACTTAGTCTTGTTTTAGTTTAAACTATCTGAACTAAGAAATACTGAGAAAACAATAGACTCTGCCAAGTCCAGATAACTTAGACTAGCCAAACAGACCACATAAGACTTCCAGCCTGTTACATACTCACCACCTTTTTATGGGTAAAAAGGGAAACACGCTGTACATGTGGAGAAAAGAATCTGTTGTTAGTTCAGCTACTGCTTTTGTATCCTAATAAAGATATAAAAAGCATTTTTAGTTCAGATATACTACTAATGGTCATTGTTTATATTAATACAGAAAAGTCTCAATAATACCCTTAAAATTATTATACAGGAAAACTTCAGAATATCCATCCTTTTTCTGTGGTGCTGTATTCACCCTTCCAGTGTCTCCCTGTGCCTCAGATCAGCAGCACCAGTCTGTCTCAAGAACAGAGCTGCGGGAGGTTATGATGTATCATAATCATACTTGACGTTTTCCTCAGGAGAAGTACAATGGTTGTGGTGGTGGAGATCCCTTCCTGTTCACACTTGGATATTTTTGAACCTGTTTTTATGTGTTCTCTTATCCTGGCCTGCTTCCTTCACACTGGGTGCTGTTCCCTGCCTAGAAGGTACATCGCAGTCTTCCCCAGCCCCAGGGAAAACGTCTTGCAGCGACTTCTCCAGACTTTCCCATTTGTGGCCATTACAGGTGTTCAGCTCAGGCCAGGCAATGGTCCTGTGACACCAGGTCATTGTTGATGCAAGCTGTCATCAGCTCAGACCCAGGCAACCCCAGGCAAGTGCTGAGCCCTGCCCTGGCACCCCAATGCGATGCTGTGGCTTTGTGGTAATAACAGCAGATTTCATATTAGTGGGGCCACGATAGAAATGAGGAAACTGATTGGCTCCTCCATTGGTTTAAATTTTTCTTTAGCAAAATGACAAGATTTGGTGAAGATGATAGTCTTTATCTAATTTTGCTGTGCTATGCTGCTAGAAGCTTCAGAAAAAATGTTCCTTATCCCAAACTTTGATATTTAAAATGTGTGAAGCTTCTTAGCAAAATGGAAACCAATCCCTTTAGAAGTTTCCTTTCAAACATGGCACAGGGTCATGAGAATGAGTAACAGTGTGAGAGTTAGAATATCAACAATCACTTCCTTGGTGCCTTAATTCCAACGTATATTTTCTTTTATATGGGCTTCTTGTGAAATTTTAAAGTAAGAAATTTCACCTTTAAATGGAAAACATTTTCTTAATATTCCATTGGATGCATCAAACCAGAAAATTACAATTTCAGTAGATCAGCATTTTATGATGATTTTCTTGAAAAATTCTTTGCAAGTTCTAGTAAAACTTTTCATGTATTTATAGGAAACCTTTACGAAAGCACATGCTAACAGAACAAGTGCTGAACTTAGATTTTAGTCTGAAGTGCTAAAAATAAGATTGTAATTTTTCTACTCTCTGCTGTTAAAATCTGTCCATTTACTTATCACCCCTTCCATTTTTTCAAAATCTGATCACTTACCCCCAAAATGGGCAAAAAATAACCAGAGAGCAAGCGATTATAAAAGAATGCCAGATGTAAATGCATGATGTATCACAGAGCCTTCCCAATAAAAAATTGCACCATAAATCATTATTCCCAATTGGTTCGTAATACGTTACATTCCAGTTGAATGCATTCTGTCATGAAATCTTTACAAGCTAAGCTAATATCTCAAATGTAAAAATCATACATCATATAAAATAGAAAAAATAAGGTCTCATTAACTTGTTCCTTAGCTTTGATCATATTTACATACAGCAGAAAGTATCAAAACAATGAAGTTAATTTTGGTGCAGTTTGACCATTCCCCATATCTTTCCATCATCCAGCATCAACCCCAAAAGTGAACGTGTAAAGACTATTAAAGAACTTTAGCCACCCAAAGTTTTTAATCCATTGCAGCTGATTTGAATCAACAAGAAAATGAGTAGACAATGTTTATAGGAATATCTATAATTTTATTCTAAATTCAAAGAAAAAATTTTATTAATATTTGTGACCATGACTGAAGCCCAAACTAGCACTAAGATTTGAAAATTCCATATGAAGTTTCATCTCATATAGGATAAAACCTGTTGTTCTACGTTAGCTTTCTTGAATCAGGATCTGTTAACTGTTTTCACAAGGTTGCTTTCAAAATACCATAAAAATCAAACGTGGGCTTAACAGCAAGAAGAGCATGTGCAAAGTATAGTGCTGACACTAACATGTTTGATTCTCAGAGGGGAATGTGCAAAGCTATAGATAGGATTTATGTTCCTTTTACATTAACAAATGATACAACCAACATTCCTTTATAGACAGACTGCATTCCTTTGTTGTCTCTCCAATGTGTCTGTAAGTGTCTGAAAAACTCAATGCAAAGAGATGTGAAGTCCTACCCTACCATGTACAGGATTGAAAGTAGTTTTTCTGTGTTGACTCCACATAAAATAATGGATCTTACTAGCATGAGCATCATTTTCTTCGCTTTAGCTACTTTCCCTGAACAGCCCAATACTGTGCTGAGGGACATAGAGTCCACTATTAGGATTAAGTCAAGATACTTCTGAAACCTGCACTGTTCTTTAAGTAGGCATGAGCCTATTTATCATTTTAGCCTCTGCTCAAGGTGTTTTTTTTTTTGTTTTTTTGTTTTTTTGTTTTTTTAAAAAAGGCTCCCTGCTAAGAACTTCTGGAAAAGACTGATTATAAGGCTAATTAGTGTGTCTGATGTGATCCCTGAACCACCCTAGCAACACTCAGCCTGAAAAGCCTCTTTGTCAATATCAAGATGTTTCCACGTTTCACAAATCATCTCTTTTCTCCAAAAAGCAAACCAAAAGATTATTGTAAAAAAGTTCTTATGCATCCTGAATAGAATTCTGCATAAAGATGTTAAGCTATTGCTGACAGCCATGGAATCCATATATCTTCATGCACAGTAATAGTTGCTGGGACATTCTTAATGTAAACAAAAGAAGTTTGAACTGAGATCTTCTGGGAAATATTTTGGAAGATTGATTCAAATTAAGAGAAGATGCTGAGGCAAATATATATCTTGTGTCTTAAAATAACAGTAAAACTCATTCTTCAGAAGAGAGTATGCATAGAATATCTACCTAAACTGTTTTCACAGCATGAAAGAAACTTCATTTGCTTAAAATCCCAGCCTGTAAAGTCTTTATTAATGATGTTTGGTCAATTTAATTACTTGCTGATATATATCTATCCACTTCCTTCAACCATCCTATAAAATAAGCATACATCTATATGTATTCTCCCAGTTAGCTTACCGTAATAAAACACATACCTGTTTCATTTCTGAGGACGAGAGGAACTGCTAATCACACATGCCAAATGCAATACTTGACACCTGCAAAGCCAGAAATGGGGAAAAGGAAGCATTCAATGTTGTGGCTATGATTTGGTTATATAGCAAAGATATATCAGAGTCCATCTGCTCTAAAGTGTATCTGTGAAGTGTAAAGATGCTTTAGATTGCTCCAGCATTGCTGTACCGCTGCAATACACAAGTTGACAAAGCAAGTGCAGGGTCATTTGTGTCCAGTTCAGTTTGTCCTAATAGCAGATGGGAAATCCATTTGCAAAATCAGATTTAGATTGTTAGTTGCCTCCATGATGTCCAGTTCTTCTGATCATAAAGCTTTAGCCTTAAAGTTTGTAAAATGGAATATCCAAGCAGCCAGCTCCCAATTGCATAAGGAGAAATAAAATACTCATAAGGTGCAAGTACTCTTATTGCTATCACTGTCACAATGACCAAAAAATGGTCTAATGCCAAAAGAATCGCTGAAATAAAGTGGCTTTAAACATGTTTTCACAATGTATGATTTTTCTGTCATACCACTGCAAACAGTGATTTCAAAGTCTAAGTACCTGAGGGAAAGTGCTGATTAATACTCCTGTTTAAGCTGAGGTTAATGAATTGTGATAGAGATTAATTGGTGTCTCCCCTTCTCTCTCTTTGAAAATAATTTTTGTGATGAGACCATGACACCTATTAATCCATATCAAAGACTTATAAATGTAGAAATAGTGAAAAGGGGAAGGCAGAGGAGGATTTCAAGAATATAATTCTGAGAAAAAAAATGAACTGAACTAAAATACAGGCAAATTCCACTTTACAATGATCTGTTGATTTATCAGTCAGATATCTGCTGTTGATTTATCAGTCAGATTTATCATGCAGGTCCAGGGAGGTCATCCTCCCCCTCTACTCTGCCCTGGTGAGTCCGCATCTGGAGTACCGTGTCCAGTTCTGGGCTCCCTGGTTCAAGAAGGACAGGGAACTGCTGGAGAGGGTACAGCAAAGAGCTGCTGTACAGCAAAGATGATTAGGGGACTGGAACATCTCTCTTATGAGGAAAGGCGGAGAGACTTGGGTCTTTTTAGTCTGGAAAAAAGACGACTGAGGGAGGAAACTTATCAACACTTATAAATACTTAAAGGATGGGTGTCAGGAGGATGGGGCCAGGTTCTTCTCAGTGGTGCCCAGTGACAGGACAAGAGGTAATGGGCACAAACTTGGACATGGGAAGTTCCATCTAAACACGAGGAGGAACTTCTTTACTTTGAGGGTGGCAGAGCACTGGAACAGGCTGCCCAGAGAGGTGGTGGAGTCTCCGTCTCTGGAGACTTTCAAAACCCGCCTGGACGTGTTCCTGTGCAACCTGCTCTAGGTGACCCTGCTCTGGCAGGGGGGTTGGACTACATCATCTCCAGAGGTCCCTTCCAACCCCTATCATTCTGTGATTCTGTGATTCTGTGATCTGTCACTTTTAGAAGGAAGTGTGCGTGGAAACATGACTAATGGCCATAATAGCATATATGTATTCGTACAAGCTATGGTCCAGTCTTGCAAGGCACTCGTTAAAAGAGTCTTATTACTATCAATAGTGACTCACTTTAAAAGAAGTTGAAGGTACTGGGCATTTAAGGAAACATTTATGTATTTAATTGGAGGTCACTTGCCTAGACTCAGATGATTGAGACAAGACTTCCCCCACACACACACACTTAACAGAAAAGCTCTTTGAAACCTATATATCCTGACAGATCTCTTAATAACATGTCTAATAAAAATGAAGAATTGCAGCAGTAGTACTGCAACTACATAGTGCAAGTGTCTTGAAATAAGGTATTTAATGGCAAGCAGACAGACAGAAATGGCTAAAAGATTATATAGAGGGAAAAATGTAAAATCAAAGCCAGAATGAAAAAAAAGAAAACCCCTCACATAAAAATGAGCTCCACCATGCTTTAAATGGAGTTGTTCCCTTACATACACTTGAAACCCGACCACCTATGGTATGTCCTATCATTCGAATACAATGATGTCTGGAAAACATAGTGCAACTCTATGCATTTGAATATTTAGGCGGGTAAAAATTGTCATTTTTTCTATGCACAGCAGTTCTGGCTATATATTTTTCATATCTACTTATGCAACACTTTGAAAATCTTCCCCACTCAAAAGCTGTGGTGAATAAAACCCACAAAAAAACTCCCCTACAAAAACCTTTTGGAAAGAACATATGAAAATTAATGTCAGGTAATCATTATTTTACATATTTTTTATTTTAATCCATTATTTAATATCATAAATAGTGGTCAAGAATAGCTTGAATATGATTAAGAGTATACTGTGTAATTACATAGTTTAGACATTTCTCAAACTGATACTTGCTGCTACTTAGAACTATTTGAATTGGCTTATCTGGGAAAGAAACAGTTTGACACTTCAGGATTGAAAAGAGTGTGAACACCTTAATCAATAACAATTCACAAATGTTTTTCTTAGTGAAAAATATATCATCATATTTAATGTGTGGTACACATTCTTGAGCATTGCCATGTTAGATGGTACTGGTATCTCTTTAATGTCAAATAAACAACAACAAAAATTCTGTATAAAAAAAGAACATCCAGACATGACGTTTATGGAACTTATATTTTAAAAAACACATGCCAAAATTATTTTTTTTTAAATTGTTCTGTTAGTTTGACTAAATAAAATAGCATCATTAGAATCTATGATTAAAGTTTAAATTTTCCAAACAGCTCAGTAATGTGTTTGGAATTTTATTTTCATGTCCTCCGTACAGCCAAGCAGTGGAGTGCCGGGGCTTAGTGAGGATGGGTGGCTCCCAGGGGACCAGGCACTGGGACCTCAGTGTCTTGGCAGACAGAGCCTGTCCCATCGCCCCAGCCAGGAACCCAGGGGAACAAGAGCAGCCACATTCCCAGGCTTCAGGCACCTCCCCAGGCACGGGGATGGGGATGTGCTGAGGCCAGGCCAGGATGTGGGCTCAGCAAGGCCCATGGCCAAGCAGGGATGGGCTGCAGGGAGCTGGAGACTGGCCCTGCTGTGGCATCACTGGGGCAGGGGCTGATGGCCCTGGGAACTGATATGGGGTCCCGGGCCTTGGGCAGTGTGAGGGGAGTCCATGGGCTGGGCAAGGTCAGGCAGGCCAGGCAGTATCCTCAGAACCCTGACAGAGGAGTTCACAAAGCCATCAGGCAGCAAATGATTTTTGGGAAAAAAAAAAAAAAAAACCAAACAAAAAACTTTAGTGCAAACTACTGTAATGAAATAGAACTTTGTACCTTTCTTTAAAATCAACAAAGTGCACATTAAGAGATAACAGATATTTTAGATAAATATTTGTCCAAAGACACCAAGAAACTCTGTACAAAAGCAGGACACGGATGTGCTGCCTGAGGCTGTGAGGCCCTTTCATTTGTCAAAATGAGAACATTTCCATGTTCAGTATGCTCACACTTTTTTGCATAGTCAACAGATGAACAACAGAAAAATATCAGGAACCCTTAGAAATCTTCCTAATTTATATGCACAGGGTCTAATCAAGCAGAAATGTATAGAATTGCATTAAATATATATATACATATCCCAAGTCTTATTTCTAGTTGTTCCAAAGAGAGGAATGAGCAGTACTGCCCACCAGAATCAATATCCCACATAGCAGAATGGGTCTAAAGTATCTACTGAGTAGCTGACACTAATAGACTTGCAAGGCATATGCAAGAGTAATGTTAAAAAATATTATTTTTGTACACAACCCTGTGATAAGTAGACTACACTCCCCTGGTCTCTGCTCTCTTAATGGCATCAACAGTTAGACCAAAAAGCTCATGCCGTTAATCCAATCCAGAGCCTATGATCTTTCCCTAACATCACATTACTATTATTATCAACTATTATTAAAGAATTAGGCAGATTGTTGGCTACTTTGCAAACATACAAATTTAATTACTGGAGAACTTTAAGGAAACTGTTCATATGATGTTAATGTACCTCCTTGGTGGAAAACGTAGTTACATTTTAATCTTTTCAGGATGGATTCCACATCTGGTTGCTCAAGAAGTGTTTCTGACTTCAAGTCCAATTGCTGAACTTCCTGGTAAAAATATCTCATGATTAAACCTTTTGTCATGTACACTGCAACATAAGAATATTTCCTTTATTATAGATTATAGGTATGCATTTAATGGCTTTGTTACTTATTTGTGCACAGAGCAAGACATATGTAGTGTGTTCACAAAAAATATAATATTCTGCTATTGCATAACAAAACATCTGGGTTTTTGAAGATATTTAAAGCAGAAATACCTCTTTAAGCCCAGTTAAAATAAACTGATGTAACTATATTCCAATGCAATTTTTTTAAACTGTAGAGGTTCTGCACTACGAAACATTAATATTTGACTGTGTGAAGGATGACATTTAAAATTAACTTTTTATTCTTTTAATCGGCTTCATTTTCCGTTTGGTAAGATGAATTCCTGTCACTTAATTACTTCAAGTGCACCAGCTGCAAAAACACTTGACTTTTTCAGAGGGCCCAAAAAAGAAATCCAGATATGCTATTTGGGAGTAAATAAGAAAAAAAAAACTCTTTGCATGTTGTTTTGGTGAATTTTTTTCAATAGCAAATGACTCAAAAAGGAAAACAATTTTTCTTTAAAGCACTACAATGTAATTAAGTTCCTAAATTCAGTATATTCAGTATATTCAGAATATTGTTTCATCCTAACGGAATTTAGTTTTTAGCTTTTAAATAATCACCTATTACTCATAAATTGGAGAAAAGTCACATAAATCCACTCCTCATCTACTCCCAAACGCTTGATTTCAGAGTGGAAAACAAACCAAACAGCCTCCAGTCAGCCTTGTTTTCTGCAGCCACACAGTTCCAATAGTGTAAATTGTTTCCTAAAGTTCTCTTCTCTGGCCACTGTTCACTAGTTTTGAGCACTTTTTCAGGTGCTCTGGTAACAACTGTCTGTCTGAATTTGGTACACTACCCAAACAGGGGATAGAAAGCTGTAGCCAAGATCGTGGGAATCAAGCGCTCTGTGTTCTATGAAAACACACAGCATTTTCAATCATCAAAATGGTTAAAATAATTGTTAGGAATGTAAGGTTATTAAAAATGCATATATAACTTTAAAGGCAAGAACTTTTTACTTGTTGCAGTTTTCATGCCAGATAGAAAATTTTAACAATCTTGACAAGAACGTCATTTACCTGACTGTGTAATTAATCACAGCTAAATTACAAGACAGAGGAATATCCTACAGATATGCTTCCAGAATGGGCACTTGGACTACAGCTCAACTGCAAACTAAGTATATCCTCCATATATCCTGATGTCCTGGTATCTTGATCATCCCTACTGAGGTTTGCATTTGAGTGCACCATGGCTCCCAGTTTGAGCCATGTGCTCATATGAATTCACTTCTAAGATAAACAAGTCCAGTATATATTAAAATATTACACCTTAATGTAGGTGCTTCCTTTCTTCATCTTAACTTGCTTTAAGCAACATAAGGAGTTTAATTACATTTTTCTCTCTTTCTTTCTAGCATTAATAAATTAAAATTTCAAGTGCATAATTTCATGGCTTTCAGACAAATTATACTAAAGCAGGGGGGAAAGCACGTCTTTGGGAGTGAAATTATTTGTAGACACATTTCCTTTGGATTAATCTTTTATATAGTCTGTTGAATAGGTAATAGCTATATTTTGGTTCCAAACTGGTTGGGAGATGTGGAAAAAGAACCACACTCACAAAAACATTGCATGCATAGCACGAGAAGGTAGAGAGCTGCTAGTAGTATCTTATTTCAAATGAACTATGCAAACATCCTGATGGCACAATTATCTGATCTGTGTTTAGGACAAAGCGTCAAGCTGGGTAATGATATTATGCCTACTTATATGGGCACAAATGCTATAACAAATTATATGCTGTTGGTGAAAGTGTGTATACTTATGGTAAATCATCCTGAAGTAATTACTAGATGGTATTTTACATGCCTTATTCTAAATGGTTTGTTTTACCTCGGAGTGCTGTATGTGGATGCTGAGTTAAGTTACTCATGTATGGCATTAAACTATTAGTATTCTATTGTTAAATTTGTATTTGTATTTGTAAAGCACTTTGTGATCCACTGGCATAAAATGTAAGATGCTATCAAATGTCTAGGCAGGTTCTTTCCTGGTAAGTTTAATACCATTTAAGGGGTTGAGAATTACCAGGCTGAAATAAAATGAGAAAATTAAAGACTACAGACGAATGAAGTCTGTGAAGATGGATTCAAACGAGAGTGCCAAAAACTGAGGAACCCAACTCCAGAATCCATTCACACATAATCTGTAGGATTATGTATCATTTACATCATTAAAAGTGCCTGTAAAACAGAAATTGGGTTGCTGAATAGCATTAAAAAAGAAAAATTAGCCTTCCTTTCATCACACTTTGTCTGCTACATGATTTATAGAATGAACAGCTATAGTGGGAAGTCAGCTGAAAGACTGAAGAAAACCAAGGTAAAGGACTCACCAGTACAGGGCCCATCTCTTATTCACCGAGCAGATTCTCTGTTCAAAAGTTAAAGTGTTAATGGTCTCCAAGGTTACATCCATACCTTTTAATGCAACCAATCCAGGAAGCAGGGTCTGCCCCCAGGCTAGGAGGGGCTGGGCAGTCATGTCCACGTTGCCTGCGAATACCATGCTTTTTACCAAATTGATGCATTCACACTTCACTGAAGAAACCCCCATGTGGTGACTCTGCAGTCCTCAATGTTATCTTACCTTCTGTGTTTTTTATTTCAAAATAAAAATAAGTTGTGCTGTTGTTGACCAGAGTGACTTTTCTTATGAAATGAAAATAAGTTCATGAAATACATATTGTGCAACTCCTGTCAGTTCATGAGAAAGCTTTAAGACAAAAAGCTTTCTGAGACAGTGGTAGATGACTACATAGGGTACAACAAAATAAACACAATGCTACTGTGTCTATGCAGTCTAATGGAAGGGTTCCCTTGAGTGAAGTATCTCCAGAATAAAAAGAAATGGGTTTAGAAGAAAAAAATTAACTTAAAAGAGAGCCCAAGCATAAATGAAAATTTATCCAAAGCAGGCTATCAGAAGCCTGGCAGCCAAGAAGCTAAATTATTTGGCAGAGGGGACATACTTAAAGATATATCTAGACTGGAAAATCAAAGACACTCCCCAAATAGGCTAAAGTAGCAGAGAAAGAAGACAGTTTAGACTGTGCTAAGAAAGAAGTCTATACTGCAGGCAGTACCGCATGCTCCTCTGCTCAGTTAGAGACACAAGTGAGAAAGCTGTAGGAGTCATAGACACACATTATTTAGTTTCTGTGATAACTGTTGCAAGGAAATTCAGTTCTATCCTTGTATAGTCAGTTAAAGAAGTACCATTGACTACCATTGTAACGAGATCAGGAGTACAGATATGTAGCTGATCCTGCTACAACTCCTAAAATTGGCACATAATGAAATGGCTTCAACAGAATTTTAATATGATTTTTAATGCCTCATTGCCCCTTTGATAATGTCTTATCTTACCACTTCCCAGTGGGAAAATAAAACTAGATTGTGGAGTGATTCTTAATCTTAGTAGAAGTTTCTAAAATATGATTCCTTGCTTTCCTAATATACAGCTAATTCTAAAACATCTAAGGGTAGCCAAAGCCACGTGAGGTGCTCACACAGAAAGAAAGGTATTTCAACGTTTTCTAAACATGAAAGTAATTTACATTGCAATAAACAATCCAAGATCGTGTACAGTAATAATAATTATAAAATCACAAATCTGCTTATTCTTTTGCTTATGACTCTAGGTATATAATCTTATAAATACACAGATAAATTTTTAAGTACAAATATATGCATATGTATTTAGTTTTGAGACTTGACCACTCCTTTTCACCTAAACACTAAGATTGCTCAAGGACCATTGACATTAACTCTGTGAAAGACTGTTATTCGGCTATTTCAACTGTTTTGTTTTTCTCCCACATGCTGAGATAATCTCTTATGAATCCACAATGTGTCCTCCTGACTCTCCTTCATGTTCTTCTCATCTTCATGCTTTAGAGAAAATTTATTAGGAACAGCTGCTCCCACAGTATTATTAGTAACAGGATTCTGAAACAAACTACAACTCTTGTGCACAGAGTGGTGTCAGGCCGAAAGGCCAAATAGAGGGGGGGAAAAAAGCAATAATCTTGTCAATTCTGAAATTGCCTTTAAGACATTTTATAGCTCTCTTGATATAAACAATGGTACATGCAAAGTGGAACAGGCTTAGGAAGGAAATCTTGTACTTTAAAAAGCAATATTTAAACACTAGTATCACCATGCTATTGATTTTTTAGAAGATGTATGCAGTATACCTCTTTGTCTTTGATACTGTCTACCTGTGAAGGAGACATTTAAAATGCAGGTCTTACGTTCCCTGCAGTATTGTTGAGAATGAATGAGAAGTGAGTGTCCAAGCAAACTGACATCCAGTATGCACTCTACATATATAGCTATATCAGCTATAGCTGATATGAAATTACATGGAATCTGAAGCCCGTTCATATAGCTCTCTCGCTTTATTGAGTAATATTTCAGACAAAAAGAATACTGTACCAATATCCAAAGATCTCAAAACTGTAACTATTTCTATTAGAACCTAAAATCAGAAAAATTTAGACAATTATCTATTTTTTTTTTGCTTTATTCTGAAACCTCACACCCTATCATGTTGACAGCTACTTCAATCCTGACATTATTTTGAAGAAAGTTAGCTGTGTTTTCACCACAAATGGTTCTCAGGCCTCAGTTTCACTTTTCTCTTTGATAGTTTTTTGATCAATTCATCTTTTCTACTTTTTCGTTGCAGAGGAAAACAAACCCGGTGTTTTCTCTTGGAGATGCAGTGATAGCACTGAATAGCACTGAATTCCTATGCAGTGCTTCAGGCATTCTCTGTGTGTCTCCTATATCTTACATGGACAAAAATGTTTGGCCTGATAAGAAACAGATTCACTCTGGTTTTGAACTATCAAGACAGTTGTGGGTTTCAGCCACATGACACACTTCAATAACATTCTTTTCCAGGATACCTGGAGATGCTTTGAATAATAGCAGGTAATACACAGGCATATGTGTGTTATGGTTTCATTCATACCCATCACCAAGCCAGAGCACTTGGTTACAGTCATGTTTGGCCTCAACCTAGAATCACTGATAATTTCATCTCAGGAATCTCAATCAGAAGCTTCACAAGGTTAACAAAGATATACAATGTTGGTTTAAAATATAAGATTCAGTTCATCAGAGTTGTGCTGTAATGCATATATGGGGTCCAGCATAAAGGAAAAAATGTTAGGGTAAGGATAGGAGGGAAAGAGAAAACTAATCCATTTCTGAGTCAGTGACTTTAAGGACTGTCAAAGATGGCATCAGATCCACCAAAGAGGTGAAAGAGGGACAGCAAGAGATTCTCCAAGAAAAATGACCAAGGAAAATAATTTTTAGAAGAGAAAGATAAAACCTGCGGGGTACTCTTGCAGGTGTTCAAAAACCAGAGTGGTTAAAAAAGTTAACATCCTTCAACATACAGATTTCTTTCAGAAGGATGTAAACTGAGACACAGGGTGCTCAGAGGGAATCTATCACACAGAAAAAGGCTCTGCAAAAGGTCTGCCAAATTAAGTATTTAGATTTGACTCTTGTAGTTTCTTTTCTTTAACCATCCATGCCATTTATAATCATTCGAAGTTTCACTGCCTCTGTCAGTTGAAAATTAATAGCTTTCCTTGAATTTTGCATTGTTCTGAAAAACAGACAGCTATTAATCTTCCTCATGACTGTGCATACTAAGTTGGGTAAATCCTCTTCAGTTTCTTGCTCTCAAAATACTTTTCCTTGATGACACAAGGAAAAGAAGAACCAAAAAATTAGGAATATGAATTCTCAATATTTTGCCAAATATTTATCAAGTGTCTTAATCCTCAGGGAAAAAAAAAAAAAGAGATATGGGGGAGTAAGTTTTAAATTCCTACTTTAGGGGAAACTGTGGTAAAGCACATGGTAAAGCAAGCAGTTCTGATTTAGACTGATGCCGTATTCAACTACAAGTAGTGCATAGGTATACAATGTTCTGAACAATTTTCTGTTATTCAGTAAAGATTGTGCAACCATAAACATGATTTTGCAACTTCAGATTACCAAAGATGACAATATTGCATGTCTAGACGAGAGAACAAATTTGGCACTTGGTGGATATTAGACATTCAAAAATTGAAAAATTTATCAAACTTTCAAAAAGCAGTCTACTTAGCTATTTTTCCTAGTTCAAAGAACTGCTTTTTATTGTGCAGAATTAAAACCTGTAATTTTCAACCCATTTGTTTTGCCAGGATGATGACATATCCCAGAATTGGTTTGTTAGTAATGAAAGTACACTGACTACTTTTATCCCAGTGACAGAGGAGTATATAAGATTATCAGAGAAGAGCTGTTGCAACATTTGCATTTATGACTTGAACTCCCCTCCCCCCTTAACATTCTTCACTGCCACTTAACATTTTGAAATATAGGTCTTAAAACCTACTTAATAAGGTATTTGAATTAATGCTGCTAACCAGTTCATAAATAGACATTAAAGACTTTTCTGCCATTCTCTAATCTTTACAATACATTGAACAAATCTTCCTTGAAAAAGAGGCATGGATGGAAAAAAACCTAACCAACAACAACTAAAAATACCACCCAAACTCCCCCCCCACACAAAAGATTAAGAGATGATCTTTAATTAAGACAAACTACCTCATTTAATAAATGGATTACTTACAGTACTAATACAGTGAAATGTGGCCATCTTCATGAGATTCCATGTAGGTCAGTTAGGACTGAAGAGAGTAAGCAATGGTATGAGTCAAGTAACATTTATAAGTACTACTACTACATTCTCCTCAGCATCTATGTGTAATTCTTCACACTCCTTCAAAAAACAGGCAATATAAAGAAGGTAGTGGTTTAGCAGGTATGAAGGCCAAACTGAATTTTTTCTGCCCAGGTGACACATTTTGCCTATGCTTATCACTTCATAAGCCAAAGGTTGTTACAGAGAAGCCCACTGGAAACATGAAAAACTATAAGAAATTTCTATGTAGTATTTGTTAGCATAAAGGACTACATATGAATTCTAAAAGGAGGAAAAGCAATATACCTCTCCTATGATGCTCCAATACAAAATAACAAGGTAGGCATTGAGAAAACAGAGCACCTTCCTTTTTAAATTTTTTTTAAATTATTATTAATTTTATGGTCCCATTCTAAAGAATCTAATGTTAGCAGTAGAAACAGTACTGTGCAAAATTCATAATATATTTTAGATCACTCCTTAATTTGTACAGAAATTACACAATTGTGCTATGCATTCCAATTTTGCATCACACTTTACAAAATTAGAATATAACATAGTATAGTGGAATCTACTTCTAATCAACTGAAACACCTGCATCCAAATCATTGCACAGACAATTTCTACTATTCAGCACACAAGTTAATTTAGTGATGGATTAATGAAAAATGTGTTCTGAAATTTTTCTGCCTCAAAATAGATAGATATAGAAAATACTGACATTTAGTAGCCGACTGAAACTGGTAGATTCACAGTATTTTTATATAACGGCAGAGCTTGAGCTGAAAGGTATTTTAAAATAACATGGTTTTATTTCTGGGTAATAACCTGAAATCAATAAAATAATTCATACCATAGTAAGCAAACATTGAGAATGGGCATCTGCCAGAGGATAAATTATATTTCAAGTGGGAGACTATTTCTTAGGCATATGTCATGAAACATAGATGCAGAAAGACAGCTCATCAAAAGCAGAGAGAATGAAACAGAAAGGTAAGAGGGAGTCTATACTATTGTTTGCCCATAAGTAACTTATAGAACATATATAATAAAGTTGAAAGATTAATCATGACTGCTGAGGTATCATTCTGAACTGCACAAAGTTAAGGTTACCCTTAATTTTTTCCATGTGCTTCCTCATTTCACTAGCACCTCACTGAAGTAATCATTCCTTTTGAATGCATTTGCATTCCTCAAGGAAACAAAGTTATTTTTCCAAAAAAAATTTCAAAAGTCCTGTTTTAAAGACATCTATATGCTATTGATTGAAAGTTACTTATTTTGATGTAATTATAATACTCTTTCTACTAGCTCTTACTTTTTCCATAAACCCTCAGCAGTGGCCTTTTTAGATCACATTTTGATTACTACATCCTACATGCCTGAGATTCAGTCACGACAGTAAAAAGGTTAGTGCTGCAGTCAGCAAAGAAGAAAATATTTAGTGCAGTCTTAAGACATTATACGATCTCCTAAATCTAATACAGTATTGTACCTCTAACCCTTCCCCCACCACCATCCCCACCTCACCCCGCTACCCCCGTTACCAGTCCTTGGAGGAAATAGGAGTATCCAAAACCAAAGAATCATTTCACAGTTTTTTGGGAGATAAGATGAAGAAACATAATGAGTTTATGTTAAAGGATTGAACTGAAATTCAGAATGTATGGATTTTAATCCTGGTTTTGTGAAGCCATCTGTAAACTTCCTGCATGACAGAACAAGGCACTTCTCTATGCTCCAATTCCAGACATCATCCTTTGCCGATTTTAGGTCATTCAGGAAAGACTGCCTTGTAAAGCAGACAAAATGGTACTTTCCAAAACACTATTGTAAAACCAGTCTAAATTCTTCTGCTTCTGAGATCAGAAACCAACAACTGAGTGATGGGGAAGTCTGAGTACCAAGAGCTAGATGGATGGAAGAGAAATAGAAATTGAGTACCACCTAATGTTATGGTTCTCTTGTCCCAATTAGTGGAAATCGATACATCATTGATTCCGAATTTAATTCCTTTAAATGGAAGCAGCTCAGCCTGAAAAGCTTTATAATGATTTCTAGGAAGAGATGAAAATCTTACAGGCAGAGAAGAAAACTTATGTATATATCCTACTTTGAGAATGTAACCCTCAAAATATTTTAATGTGCAAATAGGGGAACATGCCTTTCACGTGATGCCAAAAATTTATTTAGTCTACTTGAAGTTTTTAATGTGCAACTATTTTACAACAGCTTTTATGGCTAGTCCAGTTACAATGATACTAACATTTAGAGCCCAAATTATCTAAATAACTCAGAACAAATCTCATTAATAATACACTTAAAATTTGTTATAATGGAAAATTTCTAGTGGTCCCTTTTGTCTGCTGTTGTGCTCATCCTTATGTTGTTCCCTGGGACCCACTGCCGGTACATGCAACTGCCTCTAGCAGAAGCGGAGTGCTGCAAGTTGTCCTCTGCCCATCTCCTGGGGAACAGTGATGTCAATGACAACATTTCTTTTGCTTTGCCAGGAGGAACATTCTCTTGATTCTGGTGGTTTCTTTTTCCTTATTGTGGGGTCCACTTCAGACTATTTTTCTATCCTTTATATACTTATACAATTAAAGTATTTAAAAATAAATAAAATATTTCTATATTTTAGATACTTACTCTTTTTTCTTTTAGCTACTGCAAGCCCAGTTTTGACCAGCTCTCAAATCAGCACTATTTTACCTGACCATTCTTTAATTCTTCATAGCTGCAGTCTCAAGTGTCTTTTTTTTTTTAATCACCTCATTCCTATACTTCTCCCCACTGTGCTGGCCTCTGCTTTCACGTTCAAGGCCTCTGTTATCATACCAGGCTGGCATTTTTCTGCTCTGTGTCATTACATTTTAGTCACAAATATTTCATCCTACACAGAATAATTACTCCTTATTATTTACTATATAAAAATTATGGTTATATCATACCAAGATACACAAAAAAAGAATTCATGTCAAAAATGCTGTTGCAGGTAAAGAAACTTAAAAAAAGAAAAAAAAAATCAGTACAAAAGTCCGTTGCCTTTTACTAGCAATACTAATGCTGTATGTATTGGGCTGCAGGCTATAAGACTGAATACTATAATAAGTCAGGAGTCACATCAAAGAAGAAAGCCTTTTCGTTCTGCTTTTAAAAGGAATAAAGCAGAATTATCACTATGTTTTGCAGAGGATCTGGTCCTGATGGCGTGCTTTGACATGATCCTAGAAAACCCTGTAGACTGAAATCTATCAGGGGAGTTAGGTAGAGGAACAATAGTTCCTAAATCCTGACTGGATTTAACTATATTCTGAGCCATCCAGCTCTGTCAAGACACAGTGTCAGTTGTCAAAAGTCTTCACAGTAGAAAGGAAGGCTATGGATTGCAGGCACCCCTCAAGGGGAGAAAAAGTCTTTGGAGCAGGCAGCAGCTAAGTACAGATTTTTTGAATTTCAATTAGAGACATAGTTAAAAATATTGCACAATCCCTACTGCAGATCTATCTCAGCTGAGCTAAGAGCAGTATAAAAAAACCATGAAGAAGAGAAATACGAATGAACACCACCACAAATAAAAAATGAAGAACTACAGATACCACATATTGTACACTTTATTTAAAACAGAAGTTACAGCCATAAGCAGCAATTATGCCAATTGTGTGTCCTTGTCTTTATCTAAAAATGTAGGAATTATCATGTGGACATCCTCTCTGTTGGACAGTAGGGAAATTATGAACAGATTTGTTTTCTTATAAGAAAAATCTGTAATTGCTCAAATGGGATCTGCACGATGTGCTGCGCGTGGCTCAGAGGCTCATTTGATACTGCACAACTTGGGAGACCAAACATCTAAAGGGATGTAATATTATCTATACCATTGTCACATTCTTTATAGAGTTAGCTCTAATAACTAATAGCATTTCAAATGATACATTGTGGAGTTTGAGTGCCTTTCTTACTGGGATCACCATGGACTAGCACCTCATGTCGCAAAACAGTTTGACAAGCAGTTTTACACAAGTATTTAGATCATTATTTATAGTCTGTCTTTTTCTTTTATCTTCTGTTCAAAGAATCATGATTTTTAGAGGCTGTATTTAAAACAAAATAATCAGTAAATTGGCTGTAAAACTGCTTTATTGCCTCCCAAGAAAGAGAAGAGTTATAAAGTCTCTGCAGCCTTTAAATTTATATTCCTTTGAGCTTCTTGCCAATATTTAATGTATATGCAAAAAGCCAATCACAGAGATTTTTGACAGACAAATAAGGATCCATTTAATTGCCTGTGAATCAATTTAGAAGAATCTTCTGCATTAAATTGCAGGGAAATTAGTATACTGGAAATACAGAAGAGTAAGCTCTCATTTCTGGAAGTGCAGGTACTCTGAACTATGGATATAAGTCATTAAATCATTTCTTACTATCATCAGCCTTTACCTAGTTAAGTCATGACATACATTTTTCTCTGGCAGGTACATTATAGTCTCAGATTTTATGCTTCAAAGTCATCATACTTTTGTTGGGTTTGTTGTAAATATGTGTGAAGTTCTTCCTGTGCAATGGGAGAAATGTAATCTGGATTGCTGCAGTATGTATCATGGGGATTTTAAATGATCTCTAGGTAGAACTCTGTAGAGCACAATTTGTCATGAAATAAACAACAAGGAGTAAAATTTATATCTTGTGCATCTCTCAAGTGCATGATGTGGAGGTTCAATTCAAATCCAAATGCCCAAGAAATGCATTTGGAGAAAAAGGACAGCAAAACTAAAGCTTGCTCCAGTATATTTTAATTCTTCTTGCAATTTCTTAACATTATCCACAGAAATTACTGTGAATATTAACATCAGCATTATCATCCAGCCTCCAAAAATATTTCTACACTGGGGAAATTACCTGCTGTTATTTAAATTATTTTCACCAAAGCCAAATATGATATTTTGTACCCAGGGGCATGTTGATTTGGTGCCATTGCTTTCCCACCTATCCACTGTGCACACTGGAATATAATGTAATCAATAAAATAAAATAAGGTATTATGAAATATATTATAATGTACATTTTTTGTGATGTTATCAGCACAGATTACTTAAAAACACTTAGTTTTCACAGGACTAGCATTATTTGTATGAATGCACTTCCTCCAAAAGGCTTCCTAGGATACAGTTCTTGTCCTATTCTTACTGTAGCCCTGCATTTGACATCACTATTTTGAGAGCAAAGCTGTTGACACTTAAAACTAAGAAAGTTGTGACTGAGCTTAGAAACTGAGGAGCTCAGGAAAGCTAACTGACTAAAAGGTGTAGAAAAGCACTCAGCCGGGCAAGATGTATCCAAAACTGTGTGTATAAAGATTTTTGCATTCTGAAATAGGGTACCAAAAAATAGATTAGGAATGGCTGAAAAAGAAATGTGAAATATAATGCTTGCTACTTAAATAGGATGTGAAGAAGGGTGCCAAAACAATGGCAAGCATGTTTCTATAACAATATTAAATGTCTAAGAAAATAAGAAATAAGATAAGGAAATAGGAATAACTTGCCCTGGATGAACACATTAATAAAATAAATATATCAGAAATTTGTTGACAGTCATTGGGACAGCAAATGCAAAAATTTGTGTGGTGGCCTAATATTACAAGTAAAAGAGAACTTTTAACAAATTAACACATTAACAAATTCAGCACAGAATCTGAATAGAACAAAACCCCAAGCTTAAATTAGAATAGATTTGGGTAACTATTATAGAGTGCCTGACCAGGATAATGATTCTGGTTGCTGAATGTTCAGAGAAGAAAAACAGACTGTGACAACAGGCAATACAGTTTTTCTGGGTACCATCAGCATCCTCCTATAGGTTAGGAAAACATCACTCTGGGAAAAGAAACATGAGATTTTAAGAGACTAAGCATGTTTGTGTTAGATCAGCCACCATGAATCCCACAAAAAAAAAAATAAAGTTGATTTTGATTTGGTGCAAAACAATGTACAGGAGCTTGTTCAAAATCTTACAAAAAGAATATCATTTTATGATTGCATTGATGTACCTAGATTCAACTGCTGTACAGGGGAACGAAGGACAAAAGGAAGGTTGCAAAGAAAGTTAAAAGTAGGAGGAAAATTGAATAAGCAATAAGAGACAGGAAAAAGAAGTTAGGAATAAATTCTCAGTTGTTCAACCGGTGTTGGAAATAACCAGAAGTGTTCTGCAGGGGTATATGTAGTTCAGCATAGTTATGAATCATTTTAAAATTGTATCTCTATTAGCTTGGGCGAGGACAAAAACAAATTATGAGGAACTGCAACAGGACCTATGGCACCGAGTCATTGGTCAACGAAATAACAGGTGAAATTCAAGGTGCATGGGAAAAATAAACATTGTTTGTAAACGTGTAAAAACAGCATGACCCAACTACTACCATTCAGGAGAGAGATTCCTGGCTGATAGGTAAATCCATGAAAATATAAGCACAACTTGCAGTAAAAGTCAAAAATAGTAAATCAGTGATTAGGAATCATTAAGAAAGAAACTAAGGGAGAAAACAGAAAATGTAATTATGCTGCTATTTAAATCCATGGCTTAGCCTCATCTAGTAGTGTTGCTCTTCAGGGGTTGATACTGGGTCTGATACTGTTTAACTGTACTGCTGGCCTCCATGGTGAAGAAATGCAGACACTCAGGTTCACAGATGATACCAAATGGGGACAAGTGTTGCACATTCTGGAGTCTTCTATTCAGAGGGATCTTAGGCTGGGGAAATGGGATGACTCCTCCTGAAATTCAAAAATGGCAAATGCAGAGTCCTGCAACTAGAACAGGTTAACCCCATGCACCAGTAAAGTTGGAAGCATGACTGGCTGGGGAGCAGCTTTACAGAAGAGGACTTAAGGGTTCTTCAGCAAGATGAACATGAGGCAGCTGTGCACCTTTGCAATTATAACAGTGAAATGTAGGGGAGAAAAGGATGCAATGATGTTCCTTTAAAGGCTGTAAATATTCCTATCCAATGTGAGGTGACACAGTCATTAAAGGAATCTGATAGCTTTCATTTTGCATTTTTTTTTTTCACAAGTTACTGGGAAAGTTAAAATTTATGAACAAACCAATCTGCATCTGAAAAAAAAAAAAAAAGAAAAATCACTGATAGTGCCTAAGGAGAAGGAGTCAGAATGATTTGTTTAGGGCTATGCACTGCACTGAAGGAACAGCGAAAAAAAGCCATGGATCTTCTCACCTCAAAGATTTTTTAAAGAAATAGGAAAATGAGAGCTGACTTGCCTCCAAGCTTATTAAAAATAGTGTTTAAGCTAATATCCTTATTGCTATTGCAATTGCCTAATGAATTTCTGTCTGACTTACAATGATTTTTACAAAGTACAAATTAGAACATCTATTACATTTACAGTACATAAGCGCATAATGAGTGCTCAGCAGCATCACCAGGATACTTAAACCTGGAAGATTTACTATGAGTTTTTCCATTTGTTTGTCACTTTTGAAAGCCCTCTTAAGCATAACCAGTATTTATTGTAAGAATACATATACATGTTTTTGACTGAGATTAATCTTCATCTCAGGTATTCTCTCTGTAGAAATAGTTCTTCAAGAGATAAGAAAAAGATGGAAGAGAAAATTTTGCTGGCATATGAGTTGGTAGGAGATTATCTTGTCACTTAGTTTTAAAATAAGGTTAGGAAAATTAAAAAAGAAAGTAGTTTGAAGATAATAGAAAATGTTTAGACTAAGAACATTGAGGGAATGTAATCTGTGTTGAAACACAAATATGTACAGAGGACAGTAAACTATGTGCTTAATGCATATCTTTGTAACTGTGAAATCACTTAAATTTCAGACAGATTGCAAATATGACCATAGTGTAATCCTCATAGTTTTAGTGAATGAAGGAAAACAAAAACAAACCTATATTCAGTAAAAATATAAGGGACCCAGGATACATATGTAAAAGCAGTATAAAGGAAGTAAAAATCTTATTGGTTGCATTATTGCCATATCACAAATCCAAGGTATTTGTAGATGTTTCCAACACAAAAGCAATTTTAAGAAAAGAAAGTGCAGGCAAAAGTTAAGCTCCATATGCATTTCAGTATCTGAAATATGAAAACAAGAAGTCAGTGATAAGGTCTAAAGTGAGGTGAAAATTTTTTTTCAAGACGCTGACTATTTCTATACATAATATTAAGTGGAAGTTTGTACATGTGCAAAGCTTATTGAATAGTAAGAAATCAGGTTATTTGTAAAGGTTTACAAAGAAGAGATAAAAAGTAATACAAACTTGGAGGACAAACTGTTCAGAACCATATATTCTTAGGAGTAAAGTTACCATAAAAGTGTAAGTAACATATTTGTATTCAAGATCACTGAACAAGAAATCGAAGTTACAGAGAAAGTTTCACCAAGTTAATTGTTTTTATACTAGGTACTGCATAGTTATGTGTAGTTAAAAGCACTACACATGTAAGAAATCACTTGATCAAAACTAAATTGAGGTCAAGAAAGACAGCCTGACTATTACACAAATAATTGCTGACATTCTCATTACTTGAGAACAAGGCAATGTGAAGAAATGAGCAGAATGAGCAGAAGCTGCGTTAAACTGAAATTGCATTGAATCTGGCTTAGTAAGAGAAAGTGCTGTATGTTATACTTCTGCTGACAAAAGAAGGATTAAACTATGATCTGAAAAAAATCATAAAGACTCTCAGTCCCATAAATATGTGCTAGTCAAAGAACCTTAAGGATAGTGCTGGACTTTCTTTATCACTTGCCAAAAAACCGTGAGCCTCTACGTCAACTAACTTAAAGCCATCATATGGGAATGGAGAGAAATACAAGAAAAAGCTTTTGAAAAAGTAAAGATGTTAATTTCAAATTCTCCATTAATGAAATGTTATTACCCAAAGGAAAGGCTAGTCTTAGAAAGTGACACATTGAAGACCAGTCCATGTTAACCACATTAATGCAGAGAGAATGTCTAAAAGCACTTCCGAGCTGTGATTTCTTAGTTAACAAATGAGAAAGCATTAGCACTAGACCTTTACAAAACTGTGTAAAATTTTTACAAGGCCTGTCAGGACAAAAAAGCAGTATGGTGTCGTGTCTCCCCAGCTTTGCTTATGATTTGAATTTCTGAAAGCATTCTTTTTAATGGAGAATCTGAAACTGTGGCTCATCACTGTGCACATGAGACTGGGCCTGACATAATCAGGATGTCCTGCAATGTTTTGCCAAACCCCACCACATAACAAAGAATTGTCCAACACATTTTCAGACCCATTCCTCTCATATAGTTAGTGTCTCCCAAAATCCAAAATTAAGCATTTGCCCAACAGCATAATGCCATCTTTCCTCTTCAGGGCCTCTTCAGTCCTCTTCTCCTTTCAAAGCTGTAACACACAATCTTTTCCACTCAATGCAGGCTGGCCTCCAAAAAATTTGTGAAGCAACCCAGATTTGAACATTTGTCACTTTCACTAAGACTGCATTTCCAGTGCCAGGCTGAACTGGCTTTAAGGCATTTGACCTTACATTCTCAGTGCCAGGGTGCTGCATGGGACAGCTGCTCCCTGGGGTCTGGGGGCAGAGGGGACTGCCCGGACCAGCAGGTCAGGGCCTGAGAAGACCCGTCCCATCACCCCAGCTAGGAGCAGAGCAGCTGGGGGGCACCAGGGCAGCCCCAGTCCTTGGCAGGACACCTGCTGGTGGACGGGCTGAAGCCAAGCAGGGATGTCAGCCCATGGGTAGGGGTCAGGATCAGGCCCAGTGAGGGGAACCAGGTTCAGATACAACCCCAGGCTATCTGGGAAGGGCTTTTACAGGAGGGTTAGGTTTGGTTATGCTCACTCAGCAGCTAGTCACAGACACATGCGCCGTTATTGTGTATAGAACCTGAAAACTGTTTCTTTGGGTATTCCCAAGAAATCTCTCATCACTGACAGATTAGAGGTAACAGCTGAGCACCAAACTGCTAGTTCTACGGGTATCCAGATATTCAGCACGATTCTGCTTAAATCCTCAAATCTAGCAGATGCTCTCTAGCAGATGCTTAATAAAGAAGTCCCTATTTAACAAACAGGACCTGGTTAGTGTCCTTGTTGAAGATAGTGACTGCTGTTTCTCCATAACACAGAGTCGTGGAGCAATGGAGGAGTTTCCATTGCATGACAACATAAAGGCAGAGATACAAGTATAGGCACACTGATTAAATGTTGACAAATCAATCAAAGACATACAGAATTTTAGTATTTTATGACCTATAGAATATCCTAGTTATAGCAGCTTTTGATAATGCATGTATTTATAAGATACAGTTTCTAATTTCTTTCAAGATCAGATGTCAACATGAGGGTAATTTATGATGCTACCTTCTTTTATTGAACTCAGAATGATGTAATTTCAAATATTTAATAGCTTTAGTAAGATATATGTCCTGAATTGCAAAACTTTATTTTCTTAGAATACTTGTCAAGCAGAAGACACAGAAAATGCACCATAAAGGCTGGCCAGGCATTCCTGATGAAAATGAAAGGAACTGGGCCTTGTTCCCATCTGGCAATACAGCATCAAACCAAACAGCAGGGTTTAAAAGCAGTCTAACATGGAAACTAAGGATAAGAACACAAACATTGTCACCAGTCAAAATCTGACAGGCCTAAATTCCTGTTGAATAATCTCTGGAGCAAAAATAAAGCAGGTAAGCATTATCCTACAACAGATTTGCTAAAAATGTAAATTAAATCAGTGAAACAAGTATAACAAGGCACAATAGCATAGTAACAATTATAGTAGGAGGAGAATGTTAAATTTTACAAGCGATCAAATGAGATACAAATGAAAAAGGAAGAGAATAAGGGGAAAATAGTGACATTTAAGTAGTAACATACAGTATCCCCAAATACCAGACACAGCCAGTAGGCTGGAAGATGCAGAGACAGGGAAGTCAGAGAGCGCAGGAAACAGAATGGATGTGGAGACACCAGCTCTTCACCGCAGCAAAGTACCTCAAGGACTTGAAGTTTTTTATCTCATAGATAGCTGGTGAGACAGAACCAAATAAGCTACAAAGACTAGCTCAGGTCAAATAATAATAATAATAAAGATATAAAGCATGGTTTGAGACACCTCATAATGCACAGTATGGTGGAGCGCTAAATTCACACTTGAGAAGTGAAAGTGGCACAGGAGCAGCACAAATAGAAAGCAGGAGGGAACAGAGAAAAACTGACCCCCATCTCTCTGGACCTTAACTGCTCATGGTGGTCAAGCCTCAAGAGACCCTGAACCTCGGTCGCTTTGAGAGGCTTTTTGCTTGTTTCATATCTCAAAAGAATCCTGTTTCCCAGTTCAGATCTTCATGAGTATCTGTGGTTTTGTTTCATATTCTCTTAAAAACGTGGTGAAGTTATGCTTTGCTATTCCTTGCAACCTCTGTTCATTAGAAATATGGAAAAAAGTTATTCATACTAACTAAATCATAGTCACCTGTCATGTATTTATGGTGACTGGATATTATAGACCTCTATGTCACATTGTCATAGATTTTCTTGTGGAATCTCTTCAAAGGTACAGCAATGACAATGAATCCCAGCAGGTAGGGTTGGAGAGGACAGCATGAAGAAAAGTGAAAAGTTTTTGGAATTATGTCAGCTGTGCTGACTGGCATGGCACAGGGAATGCTTCGCTGACCATAAACTGCGCACTGAATTTTGCATCCACAATTTACTATTCCATCTGCAACAGACTGTCTCACTTGTTTGATCACATCCTTATGCAAACTCTAAATACAGGTTTGTTTCAGTTATGTATACATACATACAAGTTCAAATATACTCACAAGTATGGCAGCCATTCTTAGCAGTCACCCTAACTGTGCTATACTTAAATCCTGAGGCCAAGCCACAATTGTCCACACAGAATGGATTTTGGTTGTCTGTAATCCTATTTGAATTTATGTCTGGAATTGTCACCCTTAGAAATTGCCCTAAGGGTCCTTCCAGGAACAAGTCTAAATCACCTTCTCAACCCGGAGATGGTCACGTACTATTGTTACGAACGAAGAAACAAACAAACAAAATAGATGAGGCAGCCTGATACACAATGCCAGGAGACATCCACATTTCACAAGAGAGAATAACTGCACTCTTAAAAAATTTGAGTTTGCCTTTATCCATATCTGAGTTTGCCTCATTTTCTGAGGTTTCCCTTCACACCCAAAGCAGTTCAGCTAGCTTGTACCAGAGATAAACATACGGTGCACCAGCCTCAAATAAGCAATGAGGAAAGCTGGCAAGTCTGGCTTTGAGCTTGACCTCAAGACCACTCCTGCACTAAGTTCCTAATTAGGTTCACCCAAAACTTCATTTAACAAATAATGTTCCAACCTCTGAACATTTAATAACAGATGACATTATTTAACACGAACTTTCCTGTTCATTTCTTATTTGGTATTTGGTTAATCCATAAGCAAGCAGGACATACACAGGGCCAGAGGTTAGATAAAATGCTGAAACAGTTTATTTCTTCATGAATATTCATTAATAACTTTGGAAGACATATTCTTTGGCGTATTCTACCTCAGCTTTCAACACATCACAAAATATATAGCTTCAAACAGATAAGGACAGAAAAAGTAATCTCTAAGAAATATTCCCAATTATCCAGGATGAGGCACTCTGAGAATTTTAAACAGGAAAATAAAGCATAAAAGCTGAGGAGAACTGAAAGGTTTGCTAGCTGTTTAAAATTAGATGTCTTCTCTCTATTCCACACCAAGAGAGTTTAAGCATTGAAAATTAGTAATTTTAAGTGCAGTTAGTAACTTTTAGTATAGAAGTATATTGAAGTGGCAGAAATACATAAGCTACAATTAAACTATTTTATTTAAATACTCACAGCACTGTAGCCAAACTCAGCAGAAGGTGCTAAATCAATTTGACCAGCTAATACATACTGTGCCTTCTACTGCTATAGATACAATAATGACAGCACCACCCATACACAGTCCTTTTGACTGCAGGGTAGGCACATTAATGGTTATAACCCACATACAAAAACACTCATCAGCTTATTAGTGACAACTGAGTTCTGATTATGCTATATATCTAAAGACAAAAAACTGCAGGCATTGAATAGCTAACAGAATAATTCATTCTTCAGAAGAATATTGAATGTGACGAATAATAGGTTTCAAATGTATCTAAGACATATTTTTGCATATTCCCAAAGCTAGGAAATTCTGCATGACAAAATTTGTGGTTAATAAGTTCTTGAATCTGCCTGCAAGCACTTACGTTGTCATCTTTGAGCACAGTAAGAACCATTGAAAAATCAGCAGAGTTGCCCAAGGTTCAATGAGGAAATTACACTGGAGAAAATAGACTGTGGTTGTGTTTTAATATCCTAGCAACTTTCAACCAAAGGCCCTAGCATGGAAACAAAAAAACCCTAGCCCCAAACATTCAATGGCTGTACTCAAACATTTAAAAAATAATCTGATATAAGAATCCATTCTTTATTGTAACACTGATATTATTTCAAAATGATTGTACAGTAGTCTACTTGGCAGAAACTCTGCATAATTTTCTTATCATACTTGCATGTAATTTCAAATTTTGGCACCAAATAACATTTTTCAGAGGCCATGATTTCTTTTCCACTGAATCTGATGGTTTAGTGAAATTCTATTAGACAGTAATATAAAATCAAAGCAACAGTTGGAAAATTAGAAAGACACTTGTTAAAGGCTGTTAGTCTAGGGAAAATTAATATAGCAAATAGCTTCAAAACCTGCTGTTTAAGATTACAGTCTTCAATTCGCACTTAGCATTATGTATCAATAACCTCACTGAACACCTACCTGACTTACTGAACACAATAAGGACAGCTGAGCACCAGAAAACTTGGGCTGGCGTCGGTGGGAGTGGCATATGCTGATTGGTTCTCAAAATCCTGAACAGGCTTCTTGTTGGCTACCTAAATGTGGACATAAACATGTAATTTTAGGCCTCAGGGTCTGAAGGACAGTTAAATATGTTTCTGCTTGAAAATGACACTTTATATATCAATAATAATCCACAAAATTGAAATGTGCAAGAGCAAAAAAATAGATCAGATCATGTTGAATACATGAATATCTCAAGATTTGCTTTAGGACTAGAGCCCTCACATGAATGATATTCTACAGATAATGAAGCAATTCTTTGCCAACAGACACCAGATGGTTGATAAGTGACAGATGAGGGTCTACATTTGATAGAGTCAACAAACCAGGCTGTAGCATATTTAAAACTAGTAATCTATATGCATGTTTTAGAGACTAAGAACTCACTAATGATTACAAAAAGTTAGTTCAAAACCATTCAGCTTTCAAGGTTTACTTTGCGTCAACATTTTCCTGCTTGAAACAGTGTCTTTATTACTTACCTTTAAGTGGTAAATGCTAATAGCCTCACCTGTGGTAAATGCTAATAGCCTTATGATGGAATGACTGGCTGAGTGGATGAGGGGAGAGCGGTGGACATTGTCTACCTTGACTTCAGCAAGGCTTTTGACACAGTCTCCCATAACATCCTCATAGGCGAGCTTAGGAAGCGTGGGTTAGATGAGCAGGCAGCGAGGTGGATTGAGAAATAGCTGAACGGCAGAGCTCAGGGGGCTGTGATCAGTGGTGCAGAGTCCAGTTGAAGGCCTGTAACTAGCAGTGTTCCCCAGGGGTCAGTACTGGGTCCGGTCTTGTCCAATATATTCATCAACAACCTGGACGAGGGGATAGAGCGTCCCCCCAGCAAGTTTGCTGATGACACAAAACTGGAGGAGTGGCTGACACACCAGAAGACTGTGCTGCCATTCAGCGAGACCTGGACAGGCTAGGAACTTGGGCAGTGAGGAACATAATGAAATTCAATAAGGGCAAGTGTAGGGTCCTGCACCTAAGGACAAATAACCCCATACACTGGTACAGGTTGGGGGCTGACCTGCTGGGGAGCTGCTCTGTGGAAAGAGACCTAGGAGTCCTGGTGGACAACAGGATGACCATGAGCCAGCAATGTGCCCTTGTGGCCAAGAAGGCCAATGGTCTCCTGGGGTGCATCAAGAAGAGTGTGGCCAGTAGGTCGAGGGAGGTCATGCTCCCCCTCTACTCTGTCCTGGTGAGTCCACATCTGGAGTACTGTGTCCAGTTCTGGGCTCCCCGGTTCAAGAAGGACAGCGAACTGCTGGAGAGAGTCTAACGGAGGGCTACAAAGATGATCAAGGGAATGGAGCACTTCTCTTATGAGGAAAGGTTGAGAGACCTGGGCCTGTTTATCCTGGAGAAGAGAAGACTAAGAGGGAATCTCATCAATGCTTATAAATATCTAAAGTGTGGGTGTCAAGAGGATGAGGTCAGGCTCTTCTCAGTGGTGCCTGGCGACAGGACAAGGGGCAACGGACACAAGCTAGAACACAGGAAGTTCCATCTGAACATGAAGAAAAACTTCCTTGAGGGTGGCAGAGCACTGGAGCAGGCTGCCCAGAGAGGTGGTGGAGTCTCCTTCTCTGGAGATATTAAAAACCCACGTGGATGCATTCCTGTCCAGCCTGCTCTAGGTGAACCTGCTTTGTCAGGGGGGTCAGACTAGATGATCTCTGAAGGTCCCTTCCAACACCTACGATTCTGTGGTATTGTGATTCTGTCATGAGAGAGAAAACGGAGTGGTCTGATAGGAAGGTTCATTCTTTACAGTGAATATTATGCTCTTAGTAAATAAGGAAAAGAGGATCCTATTGACTCAGATAAGAATTCTCTTCAGAATTTTCATGTGGCTGGCAATTAGAATAAGGTCTGACAGAACTACTATGCTAGAGCCCCTAAATCTACAGCGCAGTGTTACCCTGATCTGATGCTTCATGAGTTGTTGGTAAAAGAGAAAACAGAAACAACATTTGCATTATGAAGTAGCTACTACTTGCAGGTATTTGTGGAGAGAAAAGAAAAATCAGTCTTCATTTGTATTGTCAAGCAACATTTTATCTAATGACGTTGCTTTAGTAACAGGAGATACTATCGAGGAAGATATATCTTTGTTTCTGCAAAGTATGAATTCTGGTATTTGTTACAAGTTCTTGTACAGATATAAGGACCCAATAAGAAGCTGACAAAAGTCAAGGAAGGATTTTCCCAAAATGGGAAGATATTTGGGTTTGGGTTATTTTTTCCCCTTTCACATCAATAGAGGATTATAAAAGCCATTCCCTTTCTCAGGTTTCTGAATATAATTTTGTGTTCATGAAAATTGCTGAAAATTGCTGAAAATCACTGAAATCTTTCTTTATCTGAAAATGAAATTGCATAATTTTGTGTTTTCTAGTTACATCCTTCAGCTTTGCACTGGGGCATAAAATGCCAACTGAGGCTACCAAGCACAAGTCAAAAATCTGTGCATACAGATTACTTTCTAATATTCCACAGATTAATACCTGTGTTGCACTTCAACAGAAGATCAAAAAGGCTATTAAAGATGACCTTGACCAGAGAAAGCATATGAGTAATTAATTATTTTCACCAGAATCCTGGTAAGTGATGGTAACATTGCAATAACTAACAAGATTGTGGAGAATATAAAAATCGGACACTGTTTTTGACAGTGGAAACTCCCAGATCTCTTCTGTTTTATCTCTAGATAGACTTAAAGTCCATTTTGTTTTAATTGACTGTTTTTATTTTGTAGTTTAGAAACTGGAGTGTGCAAGATTGTTTCATGTGTACACAGTTATTAATACTGACTGTTTTTTATATATGAATGGGAATATACAAATACGATGTTGGAATACAGCCTAAAATGCTGTTCTTTTCATCTTTGTACCAAAGTTAAACTCTTCTATAGCATCTTTGAGTAAAATACTCATGCAAGAATGTAGTTTCTTGCAGTTCTTTCATTTGTCTCTGATAGTGTTTCCTGCTCATCCTGAGCCCAAGGAGCTTGGTAAGCCTCTGCAGGGGAGACAGAATAAAGACCCCAATTAATAACAGATAAGAAAGAGATAATAAAGAACAGGGTCAGAACATGACAATGCCCGTAGTCCTTGGAGTGCAGGATGTGGTCTGTGTATTTCAAGTGAAGGCACTCTAGCAGCCCAAGCCTGTAGACTATGTGTTGCTTGTTCTGCACTGTGTCAGTAATCTGTTCAGACAAAATTAGGGTCTCAGGGAGAACTGGAAGAGGCTGAGAGCTTAGATCTGTACTATATATGTTTCTCAGTTATTTTCTCTCTCCTTTGTCAGTCATAGTTGTCATCACACACTGAGGAGCAGATAGTGTCACTGGCATATGCAGGGAATTGGGGAACAGCAGGTACATAAGGGGATGGCCTGAATTCTCATGGACCGTTGCAAGTGTAAAGCTGAGTTGTGTATCGCAAGGCCCAAGAGGAGACCCTCGATGTAAATATCACAGCTGTAGTTGAAGATCAGTATGCTTCTTGCAGGCATTATAAGTGCATGTTAGCTGAGACCAATGCTACCCCTTTTCCTTTTGGTTATATGATATAAAACTTGTGTGATAGGTATAAATGCACAGGAAACTTCAATATTTTATGTATCTGTAAACACATAAGTACCAGATATAACTTTCGGTATGGGAGAAAATGTGGAATCAGGAAGAAATTAAAACAAGCAAGCTGGGCATAGCAAAATGCTAGGATAGTTCTGGGAGGCATGAAGAAAAGGATTTGGGGGATAAATCTCTACTGCACTTTTGTAACAATTGGGAAAACTTGGATCATCCTAGTAATCTTCAGGGTGAACACCAAAATCATGGAGAGAGCCCTCAAGAATATCTTACCACAGCAGACTCCAGCATAGGCTGAAATGCATGCTCAGTATCCCCCTGGCCAAGGAAGCCATGTAATTATTTGCTTCTGAAGCTCTACTTTGTAATCCGTAAACTGCAGGCACCTGCCTTAGTAAATGATCTGACTCCTACTTTCTCTCATCAAGGCAACAGAAATGTTCGTTTATTTGAAAGGTGCAGTGTTTCTGAAATCAGTGCAGTCTATAAGGATGCCCATCTCTTTGATAAGCAAGGCAGAAGTGTCTAAGTATATATTTCATTGTTATGGTTTAAAAAACCCATAACTATTGTTGTTTAGACAGTTATTCTGTCACCTGATGACCCCTTACCCCCCATGAAGGGGAATTGGGGAAAACAAGGAAACACAAGGGTTGAAATATAGATTTAATAAGACTAAGTAATTAACAATAATACTAAAGAACCAGTGGTGATCCCAATACTAATATAAGATATGCAAGGATTATTCTAGCCAATTCTATCAGTAGGAAGCTCTGACAGCAAATGTCAGACACTGCGAGCACTGCGGCTTCGGGAGAAAGGGAAGGGCTCAGGGGTCCGGCAACGGGGCAAGAAGTTCTCTGGACCGCCACCATCAAGGGAGAGAGAGAACTATGTAGCAAACTTTCTAATTTATATTGAATGTGACGTTCATGGTATAAAATAACCCTGTTAGCCAGCCTGAGTCAAATGCCCAGGCCTCGTTCCTCCCCATCCCTGCACCTGTCAAGGCTCGAAAACACTGAGACCTTGAATCCCACATAGCCTAGCTGGCTATGAAGTAAATATTTTCATGGATTTTAACACTGGAGTCTTCTGAAAGTGCAGTTTTCACAAGCATTAGATGAGAAGTTAGTCTTGTGTCTCTCAAATCAGGACATTCATTTAACATTTTTAAAAGTATGTTGTTGTGATGTTAACATAAGCTTCCTAATTTTTTGCTTTTAAGTGCAGAGTTTGGTGGGAAGGCAAAATTATGTTTTCATTAACTTTTAACTTGACATCTAAAAAGCTTTGCAGTGACTTTGAAAATCTGCATATTTATAAATCCGTCACTCATTGATATGGGCTGAGATCGTGAAAAGTGACAAAACCACACTTAAAGAACATGAAGGTTGCACAGTCCTGTACTGAGACATGTGAAAAGGCCTTTACATCATCTCAAAACTGAGTACACACAATCATAGTCTTTATCCCTCCATTCTCCACTTGAACACTCCCTCTACCCCCAGCTTCGTGGCCTATGCAAGATAGGATGCTGGGAACACGGATGCACTCTCCGTGCTCCCAGCTTATGTGTAATGTTGCACACCAGGCAGAAGCAGCAGTTCAGAAGAAAGCTGATCTGATCACCAAGAATAGAGCGCAACAAGGATAAATAAGCTACCTATAAACGTTCACATAAATGAACTATATAACTGGATTTTTTAGATGGCCATAACCATGTCATTGGATTTTGCTTTTCCTCTTCTTAACGCCATTCCTCTGAGACACATCCATACATGCACACATCTATTTCAAGCATGTACCTGAAGAATCCTTTGAAAATCTTTTAATGTTCCTTTTATATGAAAACACATGCCCCAAACTCAATCTGATTGAACAGGTTTTGCTGAAATTATGAAAATAAAATTAAATTTATGTTCAGGAAAGTGTATATTATAGAAATTCTGGTTTGAAATGCAGCAGAGCAGCAGAGTTCTAATCAGCTGAATAAATGTCTTAGGATGGAAGGTGTCAGCAATTTCTACCTGCTCTGCTTATCGTAAACATATTTAAGTTATGTTGCAGCTCTTGAAATGTTGGTGTTTGCAAAGTACAAGGGAGCACGTTGCAAGTACAAACCCTGATAGTCATCTGCCAACTAACACTGCTATCAGGTAGTCACCACATGAAATAGTAAATGGATTATTACGCTTATAAGATAGCACCCAAAGTCTGGTAGGCACTTTTATCATAGATAACATATAAATAAAAATGTTTCCTGTTTTGACAGCAATTTTTTCAAGATACAACCTGTAATTTTCACATGCTTTTCAGTTTGAGCATTAACTTGAGGAGAACACCGGAAGGTTCTGCTACAATAGAAGTTTTATTTGTTCATGGTAGGTATTAGTTCATTCCTGATGATCTGAAGGAAACTTGCAGAGAGTAAACTCAGGCTGAACATTACACCTCGCAAACCATGTTGTTCTGAGTGGTAAATAGGACAAATACATAGTTTCTGGGAACTGAGATAGGTGGTCAGCTGCTCAGTTTTGTCATTTTGGACACATGAGAAAGCGCTTTGTTTAGCATTTGTCTGAGCACAGGTCATGCTGGTTTAGGCTGTTAAGGCTCTTTTTTTTTTCTTTCATACAGCTTATTCTTAATTAAAACTTCAGTCCCTAGACACAAAATGGTTGCATTTGCTTCCTAAATTCTTTTGTAATACATAAAGTGATATCACAACTGATTCTTGTAAAGACTTCTTCTCCCCCCAGAAAAAAAACCCTATACACAATTTTTGAGATCTCTCCCATTAGAATAGTGTTACTAGTATGCGTAGGATAAGAGTTTCATAAACTGCAACCTCTTTCGGAGCTTTAGATTTTCAGCCTACCTTTCCAATTTGTTCCAACAAACACCTCTATTGCTATTTGAAAAAATACAGGGTTTATGTTTGGTGGGGGTTTTTTGTTTGTTTGCTTGTCTTTTTAGAATCTACAATTTCTTCAACTAACTGCAAATTTCTTCATCAGTTGCCCGATTATAATGGTTACTCCTATGGTGGCAGCTCACAAGTTTATACCTCAGACTCAACAGCTGGCACATCTACAGCAGCACAAATCTTACCTGCAAAGCTTTAGCAGTGCACACACTACGTAGGCTACCTTGCATACATCTACACAAGGGTAACCAGTAAATGCACTCCCATCCAAAGATGTTCCAGAAAACAGCATGCCCAGTCCTCGACCATGCAGGCAAAACAGAGCAAATACTGATTACGCTGTATGGTGTTGCTGAAATGGACAAGTAATAGGTACTTAATGATACATGCCTTCAATATATCAACATTTGCTTTCAGTTAAATTTTAAAGGCAAACTTGTACCTTTATACACTTCACAGACTATATCAGAGAGACTTCATCTCAGCCTGCACATAAAGGTTCTCAGCAGTTGTCATTGTCCTTGAGGAATGTATAACTAGCTTCAGCTGACTGCTCTGACCTTGAAGTAGCGCTGTCTGCAAAATACAGTAAATTGCATCTTTGCTTACTCTGGTTGGTTAACTTGCATCACAAAAGGTAAAAAACTAATGCTGCAGATAAGCATGTACTTCACATGCATGCTTCACATGCACTTAATGGATCTCTCAAGACCTGCTTAATTAAACATTTTTTAAAAGCATGAAATAAATATTAGCAAAAACAGATGTTAAATTCTAGTTTTGAGGAAAAGAAGCTAAGTTACAGAAGAGACAAAGAAAGGGGAATACTAATGCAGCCCCACAGAAAGAAGATATTTAGGAAAACACAAGCCTTATAGAATAGTGTTCAAATATTCAGTAGTATTTCTTCAGAGCTTTATTTAATATATGTCACTTACATTTTGTTACTTAGGGTGTTAAATAATTTCTTGTGACATAATTTAACTGTCACAGAACATTCTCCAAAATCTTAGATGAAAATATGAAATGCCTTGAGTGTTTCATTGAATTCCATTAGCTCTAAATAGATGTTTTTTTAAAAAAGACAGCAGCATACACCTAATAAAAGCAGCATATTAATAAATTAATAGACAAGAAAAACATACACATAGGATTCATTACTCTTATCAACGTCTGAAACACTGATGTACTATAAATATTTTCTGAAGTTAGTCACCAAAGGAAGGTACTTAAAATTGCACCTGTCATAATATTAATTATCAACTCAATCACAAGAGTTCTTAATTAATTTTCTCTCTAATTATACTAGATAATTCTTCCAGTTGCATTTCATTTGTTCTGCTGTTAACAAAATCTTCCAGTTGACTTGGAGCAAACAAGAGACACACAAGTGACTTTAAGAGTTCTTAAAACTTTTCCAGAAAGAAACTCTGTACTAAGATTTAAAGAGCTCATTTTAAAAAATGAACTCTTTACTATTATGAAAAATATCTACTATGAATTATGCTGTCAGAAATATACGCAACAATTCAAATTTTTAACCAACATAAGTATTTACACTATTTTCTTGACAGAAAATAATCAAATTCTAGTAAAATTCTGATCTAAAGTTTTATGTGACAAGGCACATTTGTCAGAGAAGGATTCAGTGTGTGGCATAGGTTTCTAATGCACTTTCTGTAAGAAATAAGATTTTACTGGAATATGTGGCTCCTCCTGAATCTCACTTTCTGCTGATACTTTTGTAAGTAAAGTCTGAACGCAGAGGCAATAATCTATGACTTTTTAGCTTTTCCTAGCAAGATAATGGTTTAAATGTCATCCTTACAGCCTCCTGTGATATTTCTTGTTTCAATCATTCTCATTCTAAGCCCGCTTTGACTCTACTGTTTCTTAAAGAGTCTTGCTCAGATTCCTTTCTGACTAATTCACAGAATTATTCCAAGTACGTATTTAATAAATTCCAAACCACCTGCTAAATTTTTACTCTCTTGCTGCTCCAGCATCAGATAGATAGACTTCATTGGCAAGTCTAGGGAATTAATAGAAGTAACATTATTTTGATGATCAATAGAGCTAAAGGGAAGGAAAACTGAGATCCGCAGAAGTATATTGCTTTGATGGAGTTGCAGGTGTTCAGATATCACTTCAGAACTGAGCAGAAGAGACTAATCCAGTGTTCAGAAGACTGTGAGGAAGACCTCAGAAACCAGTTTCTGTAATTATCTTATCCTACTTCTGTGACAGTGTGAAATGCATAGGTACCAGTCGGAAACTTTGTCTAAAAAAAAAAAAAAAATTACATGGGTAGTTTCTAATTAATTGACTGAGGGATCAAAAGCAACACACATAAGCTTCTAAAAAGAGTTATGAACTAGGTTCAAACTGTAAGTTTTAAACCTAGTAAGTTTGTAGAAATGAGTAACAACAGGCTCAAGATACATCATCCTTTCCAGTCCAATGTCCTGACTGACAGATCTAGTCTAGCTGAAGCACTGAAAAATATGAGGTGACAGCACTTTGTTGGGGATTTTAATATCCTAAGATCATTGATTATGTCTTATTTACATATTGACCCAGGGATTCCAGGGTTCATTCGTTTTCTCTTTTCAGTTATTTGTGGAAATTTTTTATGGGAGAGGAGGGGGAGTTCTGCCCAGAAGTTGATTTTTCAGTGGAGCTTCAGATTTGATTGTTTTCCATGTACTAGAAGGACTTTTAATATATTTCTCTCCTGCACAGACAAATACAAGCAGGATATTGCCCTTGCAAGATACCAGCTCTTCTGAATGCTATAACAGCTTTGTCATTTTCCTTTGCTTTGATAAAAGCAGTTAATGCAATGTTGTCTGACAGGAAACTGACAAAACTGCTTGTGAATAGAAAATAAAATAGCTTTGTTATTTGTAAAATAATCTTGCACACTAGCGGGATGTCCCCTTCTGTCTCTATTGTCTTCCTTATCTTTTTTCCATTTCCTTTCTGTTTTTTAAACATTACATTTTTCTGGATGACCTTAATTGTTTTTTCCCTGCTGCCTTCTTTTAATGATAAAATTAATTAATCACTTCCATATAAATTAATTAATCCACTTCCATTCCAAGCTTTTGGAAGTTACATAAAGGCAATTTTCCAGGGAAACTTTTTATGTGATGTTTGGGAGAATGGAAATATTATTTCTTTCCTTTCCTCCCACCTTGTTTCTTACTGCTGATAGAATTAATGCTGAAGAAAGTTAGAAAGAAAAGTTCTGGAGGAAAAAGGAATGAAAAATCAAATGGGAAACATAACTTCTAAAATTATGTCCTAGACTTTAAGTGGTCAGCGGACATCAGTCCATCAAGATTAGATTAATGATTAAATTTAAAACTGGATTAATTATAGCATTCTCTGTAAATGGGAATACACCAAAAAAAGAAAAAAAAAATAGTTTTCCTAGAGTTCTATGTGCATACTTTAAATTTTTCTAGCTTATGGATAGATGAAATATGAGATAAAACATTACTATAATTTATTAATTCTAATGATATTCATGCTAATCATGTTGATCAAGTCATAATATTCCTCCAAGAAAATGCTGAAACTCCTCACATTTCCTCTGGATTTCATAACGATTTCTAATATTTAGGCTATGCAATCTCAGACTTATTTTAAAAACAACAACAACAAAAAGTCAGAATAAACACATAAAGGAACAACTAACAGAGTTAGTTTTTCCTCTCTGAGAAAAAATATTAAATGGGAAAAAAGGCCATTTACCCCAAAACTTATATCTCAAAAATCAAATTAAACAACTCAAAGTTCTCTTAATAAGTAATGGAGAGAAGTGTTCTATAAACTTAAAATGCAAGAATTGTAACTCAGAAGTGCTTATTTCCTTGTCATAAGTAGAATGACAACATAAAGATACTTTTTGGGATGTTGATATCTGCTGGTAAAATTCACCCCAAAATACTATAAAAGAATATCTGAGAAATATAGCCTCTAATTATTATAAACTAAAATATGATACAGATTTTTAAAAGTTTTTTAATTCATCTGTTGATATCCTGAAGGGTTTTTGTGGTGCATTGTCCTTTGAGGAGCATCATTCACACTATCTGTTAGTACAGTAAAGATGAGTATTTTGAATTCCTTGAAAAATGTGTCCATATTGTGCTGTGAGAGAAATGTTCATTTATTGCTCATGAGTGTCCTAAGATTCAAGCTTCTGTCTGAAAAAATGTCTAGCTATTTTATTAAAAAAAAAAAAGTCCTAATCATCGAAAAACGACAGTTGCTAGAAATGCCTCATGTACATGAAGGTAGCCAGTTATATTGTAAAAATGCTACGGTACCTCTCCTGAGAAAAAGTAACCCAAAACAGTCAAGAGAAACACCATTATGGCTGTGATCTTTAAAAAAACTAGAAGAGGGGAAATAAAACCTCAGGAAAATATGAAACGCAAAAGAGACACTTAATTTTGAAAGTAATTGATCAAATAGTGGGATTGAGTGTACCCTCAGCAAGTTTGCCGACGAAAGCTGTGTGGTGTGGTCAACATGCTGGAGGGAAGGAATGCCATCCAGAGGGACCTGGACAGGCTTGAGAGGTGTGTCCATATGAACTTCATGAAGTTCAACAAGGCCAAGTGCAAGGTCCTGCACCTGGGTCACAGCAATCCCAATCACTAATATAGGCTGGACGGAGAATGGCTTGAGAGCAGCCCTGAGGAGAAGGACTTGGGGGTGCTGGTGGACGAGAAGCTCAACATGAGCCAGCAATGTGCGCTCACAGCCCAGAAAGCCAACCGCATCCTGGGCTGCATCAGAAGAAGCGTGTCCGGGAGGTCAAGGGAGCTGATTCTCCCCCTCTACTCCACTCTCGTGAGACCCCACCTGCAGTACTATGTGGAGCTTTGGAGTCCTCAGCACAGGAAGGACATGGACCTGATGGAGTGNGGGGCTTTAAGCAACCTGGTCTAGTGGGAGGTGTCCCTGCCCATGGCAGGGGATTTGGAACTAGATGACCTTTAGGGTCCATTCCAGCCCAAACCATTTTATGATTCTATGATTGTGTAACTAAAAAAGCAATTTACTGTCTTCATAGAGTTAGTCAAGTAATCTAGTGGACAGATAAAAGGTTTGATAATATTTGATATTATTTTTAAGTCAGGATGTTATAAGACATATTAATTTTATCAAGGAGCTTACAGATAGAATACACCTATCTTATTCTAGATAGACCAGATATAGTTTTCAGTTTTTCAGAAATATTTTGCTTTCACACTACATTCTTTTAAAAGCAATAATAGCACAAGATGATTACTACAGACTGGATGAGAGGCTGAAAAAAAGAAGACAAAATGGGCATCGTATCAGAAATTTGAGTGATATTGTGCTGGAAGGAAATTGCTAACGTAATTGGGTAAATTCTCATGCAATATTTTCATTGCTCACTTTGCCACATAAAATAGAATTTGGTTAAAAAACTTTCAAGTTAAATGAGGTATTATAGAAGTATGTAAATATATTATAAATATATATAATATTATAAATATATGATCAAAATATTTGAAAGGAAGATTAAAAAAAACATAAAGGTTGCAGCTAAAAGAAGTTCTACATTGTACAAAAACTTAGTAGTACCAAGGACAAGGCTATGCCATAAGGCTTAATAACAAGAGCTGTTAAAAAGCATATGAAGATGAAAAAAATCTGCAAAATAGGTAAGAGAAAAAGCCCAGTCGTCACTGTGATTCAAAAGCTGAAAAAGGAAAATGAGATACTAAGGTGTATCTTTTGTGGCACTTCCACTACAAACTATAAAGCGTTCATATTGTGTGTAATTATGATCATTTGCACTGCAGAAAGAGGGTTCGAAGAGGAGCAGGTACAGAGACACCTAGTAGGTTGAGAAGGGGAACACATTCCTTACTTTAGTAATCATCACTGAAGGAGCCTGGTCTGTCTTGTCTGGCAAAACAGGCTGTGAGAACAGATGTGACTTCCTTCTCTAAATTTATCAAGATAAACAATAACAGAGGATTTATATATATGTAGCTTGAAGAAATATGTTGGAGCAATTTTAAATGCATATATATTGGTGTGAAGATATTCAACCTAGAAATTGCAAGATTTTAATTCCTAAAGAAATAATATTCTGATCTCCAGCAGATCTGCAGCAGAAGTGAAATTGTCCTCTATGAGCTGGATTTGGACTCCGAGACCAAGAAGATCCTTCCCATTCTTGTATTTCCATTCTTGCAATTATTTATTGAACAAACAAGTAAGATTAATAGGTCAATACAGTTAAGCAAAGCCATCTCTCTCTCATGTTCTCTAGTAAGTTCAATGATGTTTTCCCATTATATTTAAAAGCAATCTGATTTTTTTTTGCAAACTGTGATCCAAATTTTAAAGAAGAACTTTACCAGCAGTGATTTTTACTCTACAAGAAACCCCAAAACATCCATTTGCTATTTTCTTTTTCTATGCTGACAATACAATGTCTTGTTTTTCTCAGCGTAAAGGATCATGCTAAACTTTTCAACATCAGAACAATGAGCTAGAATACTTCCTCTCTTTCTCTCTCTTTTTCTTATTTTAGACCAAACTTAAGGAACTTGAGGTGGCTGTAGATTCCTCCAGACCTTGAATCAGAAACATGCGTAAGCATATGGTGCTGATGGAACATGTGGATGAGGATGTACTGAAGAGTGGGAATTTGTAAAGTCCTTGCTTGTGTCAAGCTATATTCTAAACCTGAAAGCCAAAGAGCTGTAGCAGAGCAATATTGTCAGCACCCATATTTCAGGACACTGGATTTAATCTTTGCTGTACAGAGGTTTTGGCAGGCAAGAGTCCCAAAAATAGCTGCACATAAATTGATGAAGACTTATTTATACCACTAGTCCAATAATACACAAGTTTTGGATGAATCCGTTTTAGGGTCTGTCTATTTATGCTTTGGCTTCCCAGTTTTAGTCACTATCAGAGTTTCCAGCCGTACAAAATGTTTCTTTGATCTGCTCATCTGCTCTCCAGAAGTGTAATGAAATTGCATCACAGCAACATTTTAACGTAACCCATCAAATATTAAGACTACTTAACCATTGCTAATCTACACAACCAGTAGACACAAGAGTCTGGGCAAGCCCCTAAAGGCAATTCATCTTTCCAAAAGTAAATAAATAAATAAATAATTTAAAAAACCCACTCGAGGACCACATGTTTAAAAGAATTACATAGGGAGGAAAATTAAGCATCTGAAATCAGGGGAAATACAATTAATAGTTTTACTGGAGTTAAATAGATATTAAATGTTTCTGATACTGTGTATTTTGCAAACATCTTTATCTTATGATAACTTTTATTTTAGTCGTAGTGAAAATTCTTTTTAGTAATGGTGAAAATCAAAATCATATTCCACAGTGCACATCATTTAAACTATTACAGCTAATGTAGGTGTAGGAGTTTTGTAACTGTTTTGTAGATATAAATATACAGCCATGAAAACCTAACAATTGGGATTGGGATATCAGACTCAGTGCTTCCTAATACCACATCACATAATGCCATTTCATGTGAAATGAGTAGCCACATTAAAGGCAGCCAGACGTCTCATTCACACCCAATCCTACACACCCACACATGGCATGAAACAATTTTTTCTACGGTTTCTAACAGAATTAGTTATATCTGTTGCATACTTTGTCCATCCCATTTAACATTATGGAAGACTTCTCTGTGTCACTGTGCATCCCTTTCACCTTCTCCTCATGAAAAACGTCTGATTATTGGTTTTGGAAAGAAAACACAAGTCAGTGATTAAGTTAAGGATAGGATCAGCTCTAAGACTGTGCAACAACCAGCAATTTTTATCATCAGTCTGGTGGTCAGCACTTCAGACTCGCAGTAAGTTGTTCTGTAGAGGCACCTGTGAAAGGGCAGCACCTGTGGAGCGGTGAAAAGCTGAGGATGCTCCAAAAGCGTAGCTTCCCTGAAACCAGCCCCCTTCATGCATTCAACTTCTTGAAAAGCAATCATTCTGATCATATGTTTAATCCCAGCACAACACATCTTTTCAAAACAATGTTTTGACGTTGAGAGGGAACTCGGATGTTTTAAAAGAAAGGCTGCTTAGCAGTAACTGTTACTGGTGCTATATAGTATTTAGAAGATTACAATATTTACTGGTTTGCAGGAAGATCTACTAGTGCATTCCTGCCTCTTTACCTCACAACAAGAAGAGTTAAACAGTCTTGCAGTGGAGCGGTCACACACAGACAGGCATAACAGTGCTTTCAGTCAGCTCTCTGCCTCCATGAACTTCTCTAGAATATTTCCAGGCTATCGTTACACTAAATTTGATCTGTCATGATCTAATTTCTCTAAATCTAAATAGTCTATGTATATTCTATGTATAACTGAGATGTAGCAAAATCTTTCCGTCTAGGTAAAGATCACAATAGAAATTCTTTTTAGACATAGCAATGACACGTTTAGTCACACAAGGTAAAACATAGAATCATAGAATCATAGAATTGTTAGGGTTGGAAGGGACCTTAAAGATCAAGACCTTACCTTCTATCTTGTTTTTTAGTTTAGCAGTTTTCAGTGCCTCTCTTTCTTAAATTAAATCCACACTATCATCTTAAGTGTTTTCAAAAGGTCATCTTGTTCCCATATCCTCTGTATTTTGGCTTTACTTTTTTTTNTTTTTTTTTTTTTTTGGCATTTACTTCCTTCTGCAATCAGCTCCCTTGTTTTTTTTCTTAGAGATGTGCCAATCTGGATCCATGGAGCTGACTCCCTCCTCGCTGCCTAGACCTGCTCTGACACTACAGCCCCTCAGGCTACAGGCCCCTTCCAGGGGAAAGAATGAGCTCTGCAAAGGTTCACGTAAAATCCCAGCCAGCACCAGTGGCAAAGCACACAAACATCTTGTCTCTGCCAACCAGTCCCTGTCCTTTGCAGAAATGTATATTACTTGTGCAGCAAATTGTGAACGAAGAAAGGTGTAATTATGCCCTTCATCACAAATGCAAATCTTTTCCTTCTCCCCACTCCCAATAAGTTCAGCGTTCGTAACAGAAAATCAGTGAAACTTGTGAAAATCAATACTAAAATACTTCATAATGTTGGGAAATAAATTCCATTAGCAGTTGAAGGCAGATAGAAATCAGATGTTTTGGTGTTTTCTTTATTTTAGCAGAAGTGAGTGTTCAGAAGGAACAAACCAGTACTTCAAGTTTAGTCATTGCATTTTAAGCAATGTTTTTGTTTTAACCATTGTAGGAAAAAAATGCATATATAGAGAGAAGCTTTTACATTCCAGCTGATGAATGTGCTATATAAAAAGATATTCTATTTAATGTTGAATAATAACTGCAAAGTTAACTACTAAAGTCATCTTTCATCTGTGTGTGTGTGTTTATATGTATGAAGAATGTCTTTTTAAGGGAAAGTAAATACAGTGCCTATTCCACTGTGGAAATAATTTCCAAGTGTAGGTATATAAGTTCTTACACTCAAATGTGTATATTTTAAGGACAGGATACATAGTTCCCATACTAGACTATTTAAATGCCTATACAGTAGTTAAATATGGGAACTCCTGCATATTTAATACAACCATGGGACTTTTATAAATAACTAAGCATAGAAATTTATGGACTTGTGACTGTACACTCCACAGTTTCACAGGGCTCCATAGGTTTGAATGTTTATTTGAGTAGCTGCATGTTTTAGCTACTTTTTTTAATAAAATCTGAGAAGAAAAGAGACTTCATGTCTGAAGGTCTGAAAAGTTAGGAAAGATTTATGTTCTGCTGCTTCACAACATATTATATTCCCACTCATTTTGGAAATAGGATTCTTGTGTATAATTCTAGTAAAAATATTTTCATAGAAAGTAATAATTAAGATAAATTGTATTTTGGACTGAACAACAAAAGAAACAATATGTCTACATTCTTAGATTTGTGGTAATTTAAGATGATGATTTCTGGGCCTTTTTATTTCCGTGCTGTCTCAGAACCTAACTCAATCTTTAAAATGAGACATGCTGCTGTTTACTTCAAGAGCCGGAGATAATCCCAGTTAATTATCACATGGGTTTGCTAGAAGATAGTATGTGATTCTGAATATCTAAGAAACTATTGCTGGTTTCAAATCCAAATAATATCTTTCTTTTTTTTTTTGTTATTATGACAAATATTCTTATGCGCACAATTTATTCTTAATAGCATCTATGAATATGCCAAAAGTACGAAAATATTATTTTACTGTTATAGAGTCAGTTAAAATCAAATACCAGTTATGTTAGCTGCAACTAAAAATCACAAGTTCACCAAACGAGAGCCTGAGAGCTCAAATTGCAGGAGCTGCCTTTCTGATGGCAGCACAAAGTACTTGGCACTTTGTGGAGAAATGTCACTATCACATTCTTTGATAGCGGTGTTATGAATTAAAAAGGCTGAGTGAACTTTAAAGCCCCACTGCCCTTGCTCTTAGAGCTATGTGATTAACTGGCCCTGGATTTTCTTTCTTCCTTTCTTGTTTTGTGCTTTGCTTGTTTGTTTATGGTGTGCTCTATTCACACAGCATTTAAATCCTCTGCACATCATGTAAGTCTTTAGCTAAAACTTAGGTATTTGGCATATGGAATAACATAGTTGCATTTAAGGCTTCTGTATGTGTGTGTTTGTTTCTGAATATCTTTCTCTATTCCTTTTCTCTCTAGTTACAAAAGAAAAAAAGGAATAAAAAAAGGGAGTATCTAAGTGGATTCCCAAATAAGAGAAGCCAAGAATAAGATATTTTTCACTAAAATTAAATATTTAAATTAATTCAGAATGTGATTTCATATGAGAGGGAGATTAAGTTATATTTTGTTCTGTGTACTCTCTATCTTTTATCACCTCTGATTGTTTGACTTTTTCCTTTCACTGTGCACTATCAATGACGCAGTGTTGGAGACAGTAACTGTACGCAGACCTTATTATGAAGTACTCCCTGACTCAAAATGCCCTTTAAGATCAATGGTATTCCCAAACACTAATACAATTATTTTACTAAAAAACCATATATTTAACTAATAAATATAATATCCCTGTTTCCTCAGACAAAATTAGGAATGTAATATGAATACCTTCTGGGGTATGTCTGCTTTTTACCCAAGCAGAGTATTTCTAGGCAGATAAACGCAGATGTACCAAATAAAGGGAAGGTAAAGGAATAGTGCTGCCCTGAGTCTCAGTAGGTTTTTGAGATTATTTTTAAAGTGCCTCTTGAAGTTTCATGCTGCATTGAGGGACACTTAACCTTTTTTTCCAAATATAAGTTCTTTCACATATCTTCTTTTTTCTATTTTTTTTTCCTATTTTCTTTTTTTTTTTTAATTCCTTCTTTAGGTCCTAATACTATTTTAGGCTTTCAGGGAAGGTGTCTGGTCTAAAAGAAGGTGAGAAAGGACGTAGGGAAACTGCATTACTACGCCCTGGCCAGCTACATTAGAACATTCAAGCATTCTTATGTGCCTGAGTAATAGAGAAATGAAACAGAATTAGATAATTACTTGAGAGGGGAAAAAATGTTTTTGTGTCAGCCATCTGAGAAAATGAGTGATAATTCTTCCCTCACCATTCCACTCCATGTTGTGAGGAGAGAAATTTGCAGAAATAGAGGCAGCAAGCGGGTTATGTATTTTCTGAGCAGCAAGTCATGAAAAGTGGTTGGTGAAGCACAAATATATGACACAGAAACACACACAAACACATTGAACACTGTACATCACTTCTCCAAATAACTCCAAGACCAGAAAATAGCTCAAGTGTGGATTTTGCTGCTGTTTTCAACTCAGCTCCCCTGCTGCATTAGTGGCCGCTCCTTGCAAACATAGACTGTATATTCTAGTTTTTAAAATGAAAAGACTCACTCTGTGAGTACTTTTATATTTGTTTGAAGGCAAAGAAAAGTTTGCTGCCAGTTTAACTAATCTTGATTCAAGTCTTTTTGACATTACTATACCACTTGAAATACTTGAAGTTAATATAAAGGTGTAAACGGAGGCATTTCTTTTTTTTGCTGTTTCTGAGGAAAAAGTTTTCCAATTACCCATTGCCCTTTGGAAAATACTAGCTTGGATCAGATAGTAAGTCAGCAAATTTTTTATTTCAGTATAGGAAGTACTATGGAACTGGGAAGACAGAGTTGCAACTAGAACTTTTATTTACATCGTATACTATCTTTGGAAGGCTATACAGAGCTTTTATAAAATACCTTCATGTAGTGTTTTTCAATTAGTATTATTTCATATTGATATGTATTGTATATTGAATATTGTTAAATATAGTAAGACTTAGAGGCTTTTTGATAGGGTTAATAACTTCTTCAAGCCCTTTTTTTATTTCTTATTCTTTCAGAGCTGGAAGGAAGACACATGAATTCCGAGTACTACAGTACAAATTAGCAAATTTAAATTCCTTCTAATGTTATTAATGCCATTTTTAAAATGTATAAATCAATACATTGTAGACTAGTTCACACTGATAGAGATTGTGTCAGTCCCTCCAAAATCTTCAAATAAATCCAGAAAAAAGGAATGGATTATAATGTCTAATGTAGGCATTAGAGTTTAACAATGTAACTGATTTCCATTTTTTTCAATACATATTTATTTATTAGGTTCTTTCATTTTTTTTTAATTCATGTTCAATGTGTTTAATCATCAGTGCTAAAAAGTAGATATTAAGTACCTTTGAAAGTGACGATATAGTTCTTGACACTGTGGTGGCGCTGAGAATCATTTCTTGTCCATTTTTCAGAGAGAAGTTCTTCACAACAGCTATGCCCTCATCATTCTAACAACTCTTTATTTCCTGGCACTAATACAAAATAAGTCTTTCCATACAGGCAATATAAAGATTCAGTAGTTATAAATACTCTTAAGTCATAAGCCCTCTAGGTGTTCACAGAACTTTATCAAACCTTAATCTTTAGATGTGAAAAATGTAATTGCCAGCCACCCACTATGTGGAAACCAAAATAGAGGGCTGGGAGATGAGTGTGACCATGAGGAGGGTTTCAGTACACAAGCCTTCATGAGGTCCAAAATTCTGCTTATGACAGTAAGATAAAGAATGCCAAATTCCAGGAAAACAAGCCCAACTGAAATACCTCATATTTTATAAGCCAGATAGCAGTGGTAATAATAGTGTAAAAAAGTTACATAACCTTAAGTAAGATCTTTACTTCCTATAGGAAAATAAGTAGGATAGGGGAGAAGGGCCATATATATGCTTTTCACCGTAAGCTTCACGTTTCCCTTCTAAATACGAAATGCTGTGGGTTATGATGAGGTGATGCAGGGCAGTGGTGCTGGTTGCTGTGGGGTTCTTTTTGTTTGGCTTTGGTTGTTGTTGTTGAGGTTTTTTTGTTGGTTTTGGTTTGGGTTTGGCTTTTTGGTTTTTAACTTCTGGAAATACTAGAGCAATAGAGACACCTGCTGGTATTTTCTTAATATTGAAAATTAATAAGTCTCGGGAAAACACTAAAATATTTAGCTGTATTTTAAACTATTTTAATTCCTATTACATGTTTTGAGATTAAAAAAAGGCCACGAATCTAGGAAAAAATGTGATAGTTCACTTTTCACATTAAATTCAGAATGTTCCAGATATGCAATGTCTTCCTCAAATTCATATTTTTTGAACATGATATATTCAATCTAAGTGCTCTTAATTAAGTAAGACTTTACATTAAGAGCATATAATCCTTTTATTTTTTTTTCTTGTATAATTAAAGTGGCAGGGGACAAAATATATATTGACTACAGTGTGGAATAAAGTCCCTAGACTCTTGTGGACATGTAAAGTAATTCTCCATTGTCTCCAGTAATTTCTTTAACTTTTCCCAATAGTAGTAAAATCTTGTATTTTCCTTTTATGCCTTGAAAAAATAACATTCTTAAATAATTACCATCTGCTTCTATTTTTTTTATGAAGTTACTGACAGTTCTTGAGAAGAAGTGCTCAGTTTTTAAAATTGCAACTTTCTGAAAGGTGTGGATGGATTCCACATTGAATGAGCCTGGAAAAAAAATGTTATGTGTTTCCAAAGCAACTGGTGACTTTCATTTAACAGACACAAGGCCAATTTGATCACCATTCTCCATTTTTGTTTTTTAAAGATCAAGAACAAAAACATTTTTTCTTTGTGATATTTGGCTACCTGGCTATTATTTAATTAAAACCACAAACTGATTATGTACTAATTATGATTCAGAACATTCCCCGGAGGGAGTAGAGATGAGAACCTGATGTAATGTGGTGTGACAGCTGGCTGCTATTCCTTTCTTATTATTAACATCAGTTCTCAAGATGGTCTGTGCCATAGCTTGTTTTATCTAGGGGAAAAAATCAACACTGGGAGAATTTTGAGAAAAGGTAATATCCTCAAATTGACTGGTGTTCCAGAGATAGCTGGTTTTAACACAAATTATTGCACTACATTCTAAGAGTAAGGATGTTAAATCCTCATATTGATCTCTGGTTGTGAATAGATTCAATTGTGTATAAAATATTTTTATAATTAGCATGTTCTTTATATTTTAATTATTTTATGCGATATATTTGTATTTATATGTTTGTTTTGGTTAATGCTGCATTGTAAAAAAATGTTCTTCTAGACTAAAACATATGTATTTCAGTGTAATTAAATAATTCAGAAAGTGGCATGGAGTATCAGTAAATATTGAATTTGACTTATGCTGGCTGAAGAAAAGCATGTCATTAACATTAACCTTGTTACTAACAGCAAGAGAGTTGTACTCCAACCTAAGAATTCATATAACCAATTGAATACTGCTTCAGAATGAAATTAATTTTTTCCAGAACTGCCTTTTTTCACCATTTGTCATCATAAATGGAGTAAAAGCCTCTCTGGCTCAACTGAACAGATATATCCCATTCATTGTCTTCAAATAATAACATGAAACATTTCTTCTAACAAATGAGCTAATAGAAGAGTAATTGATAACAGCAGTTGTAAAATGTTCTTTTAAATTCCACTCATAGGTTGTCAACGGATATTCACGATTAAATGAACAATCCAAAAATTATATTGCCTTTCAAGGAGAAAAAAAAAAAAAAAAAGATTAGAAATCGTATGTGTCAGAGAAATAAGTCTATTGCATAGATCTTGTAGTAAACATCCAACTAACCACTAAAGAGTGGTTTGCTACAACTAAGGAGTGGTAGCAAATCTGAGTTTCATAGAGAATCCATTCATAACTCTCTGACACCGAATGAAGGCAGAGTTTGTGTTCCAGTTCTCAAGTCCTTAAGCATTTCCTTAATTCCTTTTCTAGTTCTAATGATAAATACAGTCACTTTAAGCAACCACAGGCTATAAAACCTGCTTTTGTATCTTCAGTTTTCCAGTCCCTAAATTGCTGAGTCTTTTTTATACATGTATTCCCAAATCCTACCTATTTTCTCTAGAAGAGATGAACTAACTGAACTATACAGGTTATTTACAGTTGTATGTCACGCTGATATAGCATAGGTCACTTTTTCTGTCATATAGTAGCCACAAACAATTTTGTTTTCTGAAGATCTTTCTCAAAATAATTTTGACACATCGTGGAGGTGTATTTAACTTTATAAGTTTTTTGAAATCTACTTATCTTATCTGTATCTTTAAATTCTTGCTATCTGTTATTTATGGTATGTCTAGTTTGAAAAAAAAACAATTGTTGTTCCAACCTAGGAAAATTTTTAGGATTTCTGAAAATGCTTTAGTCCTGAAGGGAAATGGTAAAATTAAACTTCAAGAGATATTGTACCTTGAATTAAACTAATTACAAAATATATTAGATTAAAAAAATCACTTACACTTTAATCATTTTTAATACTTTTTAATAACGTATTCAAAGCTCCTATTGCCAGGATTCAGGGTTTAACTTTGATAACGTAACATTTTATAACTTAAAAAAAGGATTAATTTCTGGAAGTCCATCAAACAGCCTTTTTTCTAACCTGTTTTACTTTTGAAAGTCTACAAGCTTTCACCAAAAAAAAAGAATAGTTAAAAAATCTGCCATCGCTAGTTATGGAAGTATGCATTTTTTAATATACAGATAGAGACTGAATCTCAGCTTAGGAAGATTTTTTTTATTTGAAAACTGAAAAAAAAAATCACACTCAACTAAATTGTGTTTCTTTGTCATTATTACCTTCATCACTACCATTCCCAAGGTAAAGGAATCATATCATTCATTTCAAAGTATAGTTAGACTTTAGTCCTCCCTTTTTACCTCACCACTTAGTATTTTTTGACTCCTTAATTTCATCATCAAGTGCAGTTATAATCAACCACAGAGTTCAACAAGTATTATACGCAAATAAAGAAAGATCAAGTGGTTACCTAAGCCTGTTTGCAATTAAAATAAGATCCAGAAAATAAGGTTTTAACATACTGCATGCTGATAAAACAATTGTCTATCTAACAATTTGTGATTAGGGAATATGCTAATTTAAGAGAATCTTAATGTCTCCTTGCTTGTTCTGCACATTTTCAGAAGTCTAAGAGGCAATGACCTCAAATGAAAGTTGAGGTCATCTACCCGATTATTTAAGAAAATTTATAGGAATTGAATTATCTTTAAGAACTCGATGAAAGTTAGATATGAATTTTTTTAAGGGATAATAGAAGACACGATGTCATATGAGTTATATACACAACATTTTCTACAGAAAGTGTTTCCAGTGTTAAAAAATAATGATGTCCAAGTTCATCAGAGTCTTCTTTATGGCTGATTGGTCACAGTACACAGCACTTGATTATAGGTTTCTCCTGGGTCAGATATGGTCCTCCTGTGTCCCTAAGAAATAATCTTTGTACGCACATGGACACTGTACAGTATCTGAAATAAGTAGAAGGCTGTGTTACAGCCCACCAGAGTGACTCATGGGTCAGGGTAATATTGCCTATGGCATGAAGTAAAAAGAGAGTGGTACTTGACCTGTTGAATTAGAACTAGAGACCTGTGCAGGGGAAAGACCTTATACAGTCTGGTGGATACAGGAGTGAGCTAGGTAGCTGAATATTCACACAGTGAACAGGAGGATGTGATATAAACAATATATGATTTCATTTAGATTTCAATTTAGTATCTGTATGATACAAAACACCATGAACATATCAGGCTAAAACATCAGAAACTCTTCCAGTTTCCACAGCATTCTCCTTTTCATGCCATATCAGTGTTCATCTGCTGTGAGCAGGGCAATTCTTACTGTTATTTCTGTATTATCTCCTTTTACTTTCTTGGTGCTTAGGAAAGTCATTGAAGTAATGTTCTTGAGTACTGATTCTGAACATAACCAAGTCAGAGCCAAGACGTATGTTGAGCCTTTAGTATGAAAGATAAATTTTCAAATAGGAAAAAGAGTTTAGGAGGCCAAGAAAGGGATTTTTGAATCTCCCTTGTTCATAAACAAATTTTCCAACAGACTTTAACTTGGTTATCAAATACCACTAACCAGAGAATGCTGTATTTCATCTTGTGACCTCTTAAGGAGTCAATTACCCCTTAAAACTGGAACTACATCCTTGCACCCTATCTTTGTCCTGCAGTATTGCCAACTACTGTATTTCTACAAAGTAATCTGTGACCCAGCTTCAGCCTTTTCCTCCTCACAAAAGAGAAACAGCAGCATCTTCAGCCTCTAGGATGGTACCTCTGAGATTGCATCCTACCACCACCCTCATCGCCATTAAAGATGGTTGACATCCAAGTGAATTAACTTGTTCATCATTTCACTTCAGTCCTGCTTTCATCCATTAATAACAGGAAATCATCAGACAACACAAAAAATTAAATTTTCTGCACTTTTTCTAAACCTGAATCTTAAACTAGAAAAGTGGAAGAAATATGAAGACCTGTAGAATACCAGCCATACTCTCAGTCAGGCACTATTTGAAAAACATGGAACATCATTATTGTTATTTATGTTTACATATATTTTAGCTGTGAGGAATGCCATTTTTCTTAAAGAGGACCAGGGCTAGGATTTTACACAGTAGTAAGATTCATACATAAATATATTTTTTTTATATTGTCCACATGAAGAGATGCCTAAGAAGTGTTTTGTTATCAAAATCAATGATTTAACCCTCAGAGAACTATGAAATTTCATTTTTCCATCAGCTTTTTATCTACTGCAAACACAGTTTTTCCTGGAAAAAGTCTGTATAAGCCTATATTATTGAATTTGCAGCAGTCATATAAGTGCACAATCTGAATGTTGGTGTCTAAATCAGATTTAAAAAACAGTTTAATAATGTCCCATGTTCTATACAAAACCATTATTCTGCTTTTTTGAAATGCTAATTTCTGAAGACATTTAGATGCATTTTTGCTGCAGGCTGTTAAAAATATTTTTCAGGAAGTTGCATATATAATTATACCTGAACTTTGCAGGAAGTGGCAGAAGTCCTAGTTAAGAATGAAATTTGATGTACTAATAAGATTAATGTCCCATTAATCAGGTGATACTGATGTTTCACAGCATCTTTTTAAAATGAGAGGCAGAGATAATTTTTTTGGCCTCAATTGATAAAGTATTTTTGACCATGTACAATATATATGAGAACACTCATATATATAATTTGTTTTCTAAGCAATTGACTATGAACTACATAAGAGAGTATTGGTATCTAGCAAAGACAGCCTTTTCACATCAACAGTTCTATTCCACAAGCTTATTTGCGTATCTTAAATTAAACATTTTATGATATCAACAATAAATAAAATAGAAAAATGCAACTCTTTAATTAAAGATCTTTTCCTAATTTCTGAAATATTTTTCTCTAGATGACAACTATTTTGATTTGCTTTGGTCTGCTTCATAAATAGCACTGATGAATTTATAAATCACTGACAGATCTAAGATTCACATACCTAAGATCACTTTTCTCTATCTATTCTCTATTTCTCTGTATGTTCTCAATTTTTCTGTTCATTTCAGTTACTGCTGCTGTGTTCTTCATTACCAGTAGTAGATTGCTCTATTGTACATTTAGGAACTAGGAATTTGGGAAGAAAGGGCTCCAAGAGAGTCTCCTGAATAATTAAATCCAGTCTATTTCATTGCAAGTAACCAGGAAACAAGAATTTTAAGAAAGTTCTCCACAATATCCAGGATAGACCCTGGCACTTTTCTTGGTGTACAAAAAAAATTTCCATGTACCCTGGAAACAACTTAAAGACCTACAGTAATACACCAGAAGCCAAATACACACTATGCTGCATCAAGAGAGCAGAAACTTTATGAGCATCACAGGTACTCTAAACTCTCAGAATGGAATTGATTAACAAAAACTCCAAGGTGATCGTAGGATATGTACACATTCTGTGCACATGTACACATGTACAAAAGAGGGCAAAGACCCAATTGGCAATCTGAGCTGGTAAAAAATTTCCTTTTTTACTTCAAAACAGCAATCTGATGAATATGGAAAGAACAATCAGGTCAGATCCATACATATTGTACCTAAGTATGACTAATCACCAGTTCTTGGGGGAAAAGGAAAATAAAAACAAGAAAAAAAAAGCATAAATCAAGCAATTAGTCTTAGGGTGGGATCATTCCTTGTTCTCTGGTTCATTCTTACAATCACACTGGTAGATACTCTGAGATTTAGTATTCCTGTACCATTGAAAACATATAGTCCTTTTTTCAAACCTTAGAGATACCAAAAACATTGGATACCTGAAAATTGAAAGAAAAAAATGTTTGTTCTCCCATGTACTGAAATATATCACACGGATTCCTTCCGTAGGCTTATCATGAGTGTTCCTATCATAATTGTGGTGACCACATGTTCCTGTTTGGTTCAGAATGTTTTGATAGCTAAGTATTTCCTTTTAAATTCTGCAACTTAATCCTCCAAAAGTAGAGTAAACTGTAATAACTACAGTTTCCAAAGCTTTGGAGAACACTGTAACTCTTGTCAAGGTTAAAATATAAAAGCCCTTGATTTTTTTATCATATTCTTTTTGCTTTTATATGTCAGAGAGACGTGGGAACCCACTAGGAATTTGAAAAGAAATGCTGCCAGACAGGGACGTGAATGTTGTGTTTTAAATGGTGTGTGTAGAATCTCTTCCAGAACTACTGGGCACACTGGTTGTGGTTACATTTTATTTTTTCTTCAATAAAAGTAAGGTGCTAGGAAGGCATACCTTCACTGAAGAAAGTTGAGCATAATGTTCTTACTGCTTTCCTATAAGCATATGGTCAGGTGTTGAGCAATTACCATCAACAAACACTTTTAAATTAATAATTTCTCACTGAGAAACTCTCTTGCCCTTTAGGCACCAATGTTTAAAGTCCATGTAATAGATATTAAAAAATAAAAAAGCCGTGTGTAACAAAGATCATTATTTCAAAATGACTAACATTAATAACAAGAAACTAGCAATTGTTTAACTGCCTTAATCTAAATTAAATACTGATTTGTCCCTCAGCTTCCCTTACACTTAGCTCTACGTTTAAAAATAAAGTCAAAGAATAGCATAGAACCCAGCAGAAGGACCTGAAGCCTGGAGCATTTGTTGATGCAGGTAATCATGACTATTAAAAATAAAGACACAGCTGTCACTTGAAGAATGGTCTGAATTTTTGAGACTTCCACTATGTAGTTCACATAGCCTCACAAACTTACCATATGGTTACCTCTTGGGGCATGTCTACACAAATTGGTTTATCTAAAACTGAGGTGCATTGAAGCAAAAGCTGCAGTGTAACTGCTCTGATGCAATTACATCTGAGATATCTGCCAAAGCATGCTACTTCTCAAATTATTATTTCTACATGAGGGAAATTTATCTCAAAGCACGTGCTCAACCATGGTAGGTACGTTCACTATGTTTTTTGAACTGCTGCCTTGTCCTGTACACTGTGGGATTGTTCCTGCTGCAGCAAAGAAATAATTCTCCAATTGCACTACTGGTTTTGATGGAAATCATATTCCTATTCTTGGTTCATGCCACAAGCATCACAACTCATAAATGAGAGTGTGATTTCTTTATAGTTCCAGGACTCAGTCCTACCATCTGAGAAATATTCACAAAAAAAATTTTTAGGAATTTTGTTCTTTATAACAACATGGAAGAAAAAGGTGTGAGCATTTCTTTTTTTTTTATTGAGATTCTACTACCATGTGTGCTGCAGCCTTGCACTTAGTACCTGGTTAACAGATAGACCTGCCTAATGAACAAGCAAGCAGCTGTAGGATGACAGCACATCACACCTTTGGGAGACTAAAGATGATTATTAAGTGGGCAGGTAGGCAGTATCCAGGATTAGTGCTCATTACAGTAACTGTGAGAAGAAAACTGAGTACTTTGCTGAAATCTGGGAGACAGAACAATGCTACTATCCAATGAATAGCTTGCCTGTATGTGACAGTTCCTGTGGGCATATTGTCTTCTATGCTTCTTACTCCACTCAAGAGTGAATATTTTGACTACAGGAAGGTACCTTATAATGCTTTACCTGTCTTCATGATTTTTTAAAATTTAGACAACAGCATACCAACAGTTTTTTCAGGGAGGTCAGCAGATCTTCAGAATTTGTTTCCTTGACATCACACAATGGTATCCTCAGAAATTAGTGCATACAATCTTCTAGTCTTTGTGGGCTCACTGGCCATTTAAGGCACAAGCTATGTATGTCTCCTGCAAAAACACACGCTCCAAACTTCATGTACTTTCAGCTTTTAAATGTTGGCATGAGAAAGTGAAAATCCATAAACTCTGAAGTTTAAAGATTATAAACCTTTGGGAATGTATGGTTATGTAGGCTTAGATAAAGCCCATGTCTCTGTGAAGGGTCTGTTATGTATTTCAGATGCAACAACCTTGGATCATAGGACAAAACAAGTCTTCCTTTCAGGAAAAGGAGACCCTCTTTGTATTGCAATGGCAAAACACAATAAGAAGCAAATGTAAATAAATAAATAAACAAATCTCTAATTGTTTGTAGGTGTCCAAATAAGACATTAACACAAAAGGTCAGTACTCTAGAGATTCTAGAAGAGTGACTAACTATTTTTCTAGGTAGCAAGTAGACTATTTACATATGAGAGGATCCAGAAGCACTTCCATCTTTGTACTAAGGAGAAAACAGTGTCTTATCAATTTCCAGTTAGGTCTCTGTAAGAAAAATACCCTGAAATAAATAAGCCAGAAGCCAGAGTTAAGGAATCACTTCCCAAAATACATTGAGGATTAAAGCAGTAGTGAAATATACAGGCAGTCTGTGTAGGCTGACATGAGTTAGAGGTTCTCAGAGGCATTTTGTTCCCCTTGTTAAGTGTTTTCTCTGTCAGGCAGGACTCTGGAGACCAATGTATGATTCCATTCTGTTGGGCTCACATGAGTGATATAGGATGAATCGAAATGAAAAGAGACAGATGGCGAATAAAAACTTTGAAACATACACTCCAGGTATATTTATTTTTTATAATCCTGTTTACCACCTTTGTGGTTTTATCCGCATCAATACTGCATTTGCCAGTTAGGATTTGTCCAATTAAAATGAGGTCCTGTTCCGTCAGGTGCAGAGTAACATTGAATCCCAACGTCAATATTGGAATGTATCTCTTTGTTCCATGAGATGAAATAGCAAAGGTGTCTCCAGAGGGTTATTTTGATTACAGGGACACAGACATCAGTTTGGAAGCTAAAGACAGTTTTACCCTGTAATCTAAGAACTTTTGGTAGCATTTTGAAAATGATTAAATTTGAAACTCCATTTTACATTCCTTATCTTCTGTATTATAGATTTTTCCATGTTGTGACAGTCATTTTGCAGTGTGATAGAGATATGCATGAAGGGTAGTAATAAGTTCAATATGTAGACTGTGATTTTGGACTTCCTGCCTGTTTATGCTGTAGATAGTGCTTACGTTTGATTTGTTGAAAGACTGTAAATAACATTGATAAGGGATTTATTGATAACAAACTTGAAGAGTTATTGTTCTGTGAAATTTATAGCTTTGTTAATTTTGAAAGACACAATATTTCAGTGGGAAATCATATCAAACTTTCATTGACTTCTTGCTATACCTATTACTATCAAAATTGATTATCTACTTTGTTGAACAGCTATGCTAAAGACTCTCCTTTGTTACTCTGTTTCACATCTGAAGAAATATTCTGCACCCAAACTTGTGTGTTTTCCTCTATGTCAGTCTTGCTTATATCCTCAGACTGTTAAGACTAGAATAATAATACTGAGTTTTGAGTTTGACAAATCAAATAAGGAAGTTCACAACAAAGACTGGATAAGGGCAACAGTATGTTCAGACATGTTCTGGATGAATCCAGACAATTGGTGGGACTGAGAAGTTTACTCAGTTGTAAAACATCCTTGCAAGTGTGTTAGAATCCCACTGTGATAAAGGAATTTAGTTTTAGTTTGGAAAACATATTTTGAGATCATTTTAATGTTATACACAATTTATTCTAACTGTGATCTGCTACTGAAAGGGGCAATTGACTGTCTTCCACCTAATGCTGTTTGCTAACTTTTATTGCCACTATTGCAACTACCTAAAGGGCATGCCATCTGGAGAGTTACTTGACCTGTTTAGAAAGAAATAAATTACAACTACTTTTCTGATGACTTAACAAACTTAGAATCAAAGAATACCCAGAGTTGGACGGGACCCATGAGGATCATGGAGTCCAACTCCTGACTTGCGTGGCTCGCTCGTAAGTCATTCTGGTTTAATGCAAAGCAATAGATATGTGCAGGATGTGCATTGTACTTGGGAATCAGGAGCAATTTGCATCTTCTGACAAGTTATATCACCGCTCCACAAAAGCTCCCTGGATTATATATGGACTGGGGACAAAAATATGTGAATGGAAATTTCTTATTTTGGCAGATGGAATTAATCTTTTGGCTAAAATTGACCACAAAAGAATTTAGCAAAGAGAATTACATATATCCCATGGACAGAAAAAAAATGACTCAATTTGAAGCATGTCTATCAGCCTTTCACCAAACAAATTTATCTGAAACTTATTTTGTACCTGCCATTAACATCAAATACAAAGATTGTTTACAACCAGTTAACATCTATATTAACATGGCATTGCAAATAATTAATTTGAATGACAGAAGCATTTATTCCTTCATGAATTATTATCAGATTGTTGCAGTTGTTTATAATGAAGTGTCAAGAGTTTATAATGAAGTGTCAATAATAATAAAATTTAAAATATTTGGTAGTTTCCTCTACATTTTGTTTGTGTATGTGCATGCATCGTTAATATTATAACAACGAGATGGAGATTAAATTACATCATTTGTAATAAAATATTTAGTAAATGATTAATGCAGTTAGAAGTTTCATATCAAAATTATTTTATTCAGAGGTTTATGGAAGATAAATGGACTAATGATAATCCTTCTCTTATGAAAAATCCCATTCTGCTACAAGTATTTTACTTGTCTGTTTCCTAGATTATATTTTAAAAGAGTTAGTTTGTTGTAAATTCCAAAATGGTTTATTTTCATTCATTTCTATGGTTTTGGTCCTGTCTTTGTAAAGATATATCTTCTTTTGAAATAATATACCTTTTAATTAGTGTGTGTTTAATTTTACTGGCCATACACTAGGCTTTAAAACACTAAGTAAAAAGACATACACAAAACCCATGTGGAAATTATTTGTGGTATTATATCATAAATGTACAGGAGGTGTGGTTTGCACAAAGTTTCCTGTTCAGAAGATCAAGGAGATCTTGGGAAAATTGCCACCTTACAATTGAACCCACATGCTGCATGCTGAACTGCTCTGCAGATATGGGGGAGACCTGACTGGGACTTCTTTTATTCAGTAATGTTCCATTTCACCTCTTCTATACTTCCTGCAGTTTTTCCGTGCACTTTGTAACAAATAGGTATCATGTACAGAAAGGGGAGATATCTACATGGAGTCACCACCTGAATTTAATTGCGGGTGTTGGTGGAACCATGGCTAAAGACAGACACATGCTTCCGGGTACTTTTGAGACACCCAGATTAAAACAAGTAGCCTGGAAACTGTGGAGCTGCAGTAGCATGTGAATCTAGTGCTGGGCTCATGCTAATGAAACTGCAGCATGTTGGAGCTGGACACAGCTTGGAACTGGTCAGTTTGGAGCAAGAGTAGAGCAGCTTGAATCTGTTTGTGTACACAACTCTCAAACCTTTGTACTTGTGTTTTCCACTCTGCTCAACAGGGTTGTGATTACTGAAATCAGAGATGCTGTAAGAGCTGTAACCCTGAACTTGTTTTCAGTACACAGGGTTAATATTTCCATTGTAGTTATGATGAAAGACACTATAAATGAAAATGCTCAGCACCTCTGAGTAATTCTTACGGTCATAAATACAAGTTTTTAACCTGAGAATGAAGACTAGATGAGATTGATGTGGCTAAAATTAATTGAAGATTATATTGTTTAGATTAAAGATTAGATTTTCCAACCATGCTTGAAAGTATAGGTAGCAGTTCTGCCTCTTGGCTTCAGGCCTTAGTCACAGTACTTTCCTATCAATCAGCCAAACCTTCTGCTTCTCTAAACCAGTTCTGAGTGATGCTTGATGCAGTACTTGCCATTTTTTTCAGGAAGTGCAGAATTAAATGAAGAAAGAGCTAGATAAATGGTAAATTTAGGTTGTCTGCAAATATGGCATTCTGAGCTTTGCTGCTCTAAAAAGGATACAGTTACAGGATTGATATACAATGTCTTCGGTGAATATTTATCCATAATGTAAAACATTTCCCCACCCCCAAATTACACACTGAGGGAGTTTTACAGAACTCTATTAATTATCGGCTTGACCAAAGGAACCCATGTTTCTCTGAGTGTAAATTTTATCTGTGAAGATAGCAGAGTTATTCTCTCTAATTAGACTACGTATTTCTTTTTACATCTGTACTGTATTAATAGCATTCTACTTAAATTGAAAATAGTCATTCTGTACCTTCATTTCCTACAGTCATTAGTGTAGAACTAAGAGCTGTGCAGAATTCACATCGGTTTTGCAAATGCTTCGGTGAGCATGTTCATATTTAAATTTGAAGTTGGACAAATGTCCTCTGTGTACAAGCATCACAGAATGTCCTGATTCTCTTGACATAGCATCTGTAAGAGAATAGAAATGTACTAAGCAAAATCACTGAGGGTGTCTGTAATTGTAATTAGCTCAGGCATTATAACAGCATAACTATTCAATTTAAAAAAAAGGAGATATATGTAATAAGCACTTAGTCTGGCAAACAGTCTTAGTCTGCACTGTCTATCCTTAAGAATTGGTACTCTCGTTACTCAGCACGTTGAGAGGAAGCTCTATGCATTTCACAACTGTGAAGTATTTCTGTTACTTTTACTAAGTATTTTCTATGATTTATCCATATAGTCCTGTGAAAAACAGTGGGATATATGATATGTAACTGAATATGGACATCCTGATCAGAGGTCATAAGAGCCTAAGTAAAGTGCTGCAAAGACCAAGAGGTAATCACCTAAATCAAAGACAATGATTTGGAGCACTGGAACAAAGTATTTGTGTCAGCTGTGCAGGCAGCAGAGAGAGAAAAGTGCACTGAAAACCTCTCAGAAGTAATTCCGAGTACCTACTTGGACTGCTACGGAGTGTTGTAAAGGCCTTGTGTGCAGCTCCTCCTGAGAAGCCCTGTGTAGATTGAGTGGAAGCTCTTTCTTGATGGAGACCATACGCCTGTCAGAACTGATTGCAAAATCCTGCAATAGCACAACAATGACCAAATCGATTTTTATCCTGCCTGTACCTGCCTAGGAAGTTGCATCAATTGCTTTCCATGTTCCAAGGGTTCTGCTTTTCTTCAGCATACAGCCACAAAGCTATGGCTTTTGAAGCTTTGCAGAAAGAAAAGCTGTGGCAATGCATGAGGTCTTTATGGAGCAGATGGCTTGATAGGAACATACAACACCAGCAGGGTAAGAACTGTCACTACACATATTTCTTCTGACCTGGGATGGCTATTTCTACTTGTCTGTGTTATTACCTTCAAGTGAATTAAAAAATGTTATGTTTAATATCTGAATTTTAGGATTCATTGGACAGTGTGACATTGATTAACATCACTTTAGTAGTGTATTTTCACCTACATATTACCACTATGGTAATATGTCCCAAAATTCCTGCTCTCTAAGAGAAAAAAAAAAGATAAGCTGTCAATATAAACACAACCCAGCTATTTGCAGCTAAGAGGATGTACTGTATCTCTGCATGAACAGGGTTGGAAAAGCTATATTTGAAATAATCTCCACTGAGAAAATTCTTTCTATGGTAGCTAAATTATAATTTTATATAAGAAAATTCTCCAATAATACCAAGTAGTAACGTAGTTAGTACTAATACAAACCAAGTGAACATGAAAAACTTTTGTCTATTTTTCCTTAGTGTATGTCTCTCACCTTCAGACTTGTGTTGCTGTTTTCTTAGATTTAATGGCATTAAATTGAAAAATGATGTTCACATCAAAATCAGAGTTCATCTCCCTTTAAATTTGTGCTGTGGGATTTTGTGCCACTTCATGAAGCCTACCAAGAACTCGGTGAGCAGCAACGTTTAACCTTTAAAATAAATTATCATTGAATTGCATTAATATTAAAAATGTCTTTTATGTGCAAGCAAGGTACTTGGAATTCAGGTTTTAAAAAGCATTGGAAACACAAAAGAAAATTGGAAACTGATCTATGACCATGCTTACTTTGCAAATCAAATAAACAGACAAAAAGCCTGGGAGCATTGAGTGTATGTCATTTTTCTCCATTAAAAAAAAAAAAAAGCCGATATACCATAGCAAACAAAATTAGAATACAAATGTTATGAGACAAGATTTAACGTAGATCCTTTAAAATACAGAATTGTTTAGAAACACTGTTGTTGATCAAGCATATTCTTAGATCAAGTTTTAGAGGCTTCACTTTCTTGTTTATTTTCCCTTGAATAACCTGTACTTTGAGAAAAATGTCCCACTGAAGGCGATGTGAGCTTTTGGAAAGCAACGGGAGTTTCTACCCTACAGCTCTGTAATGAGCTCAATACAGCTGAAACTCTGCATCTCCCTGAGTCTCAGTGAGGTCAGTGGCATTCCAGGTTAATGCAATAGACTACTAGTACAAAGGATATTTCAAGATAATTCCCAAAGCATCACCCCTGCAGAGAAATTCAGGTGTGCTTAACTTTAATGCTGACTTCAACAGGAAAAAGAATATTTATAAGCTTGCATGACTTTGCATCAGGTTCATTAGAGTAAATAGAGCATCTATAAGAATGTCTGCTTTTCCGATATAGAATCTAAATCATAAACATTTTCTTGAAGTAAGAAGATGTATATTCAGTGACTCTCCAATGTTCTACTTCAGAGTTATGCAGACAAGACAGGCTATAAGAACACATATTTTGTTAATACCTTATTAAGATGAAAATTATTTAGAAGATTATAAAGGCTTTGAAATCCTAATTCTGATGCCCCATTTAATTCACTCATTCTCCCCGCCCCCCCCCCAAAAAAAAAAGAAAGGTAGCATAAAGGATATACTCACAGCTGTTTTATGTTTTAAGGTGGTTTAAAAGGAGCAAATATTTCACATTTATATTCGGTCATTTCTTTAGCAAGAGAGCATATAAAAGATTCATTCAGTTTCATTTCAGATGTCAGTTTCACTGTGTTCAGTTTTGGGCCCCTTGTGTTCAGTTTTGGGCCCCACGCTACAAGAAAGACATTAAGGTGCTGGAATGTGTCCAGAGAAGAATAACGAAGCTGGCTAAGGTTCTAGAGAACAAGTCTTATGAGGAGTGGCTGAGGGAACTGGGGTTTTTAGGAGGCAGAGGGGAGACCTTATCACTGTCTACAACTACCTGAAAGGAGGTTGTAGAGAGGTGTGGGATCAGTTTCTTCTCCCAAGTAACAGGCGATAGGACAAGAGGAAATGGCCTCAAGTTGCACCAGGGGAGGTTTAGATTGGATAGTAGGAAAAATTTCTCCACTGCAAGGGTTATCAAGCATTAGAACAGACTGCCCAGGGAAGTGGTTGAGCCACCATGCCTGGAGGTATTTAAAAATCATATAGATGGAGTGCTTAGGGACATGACTTAGTGGTGGTTTTGGTAGTGTTAGGTTAACAATTGGACTGATGACCTTAAAGGTCCCTTCCAACCTAGACAATTCTATGATTCCGTGATTCTATGTCTCATAGCAGTATATCTAGCACACTGACATAGTCATAATTGTGTTTGTATGGAATGTAATCATATATGCTCTAGTATGGTGATTGTATTATGCCCAAACATGATGAAATAGTATGACAGCTAACAATACTGAGCAGGGAATTCATCATGCTTATTTTGGGCTCCTAAGTGAGATGTATCATTTAAAAGTTTCACCTCTTTCAGTTCCCTCTACAATCAACAAAGAGAAATGAACTTGTTACATCTGAAGTTACACTGGAACAGGTTGCCCAGAGAGGTGCTAGATGCCCCATCCCTGGAGACATTCAAGGCCAGGCTTGATGAGGCTCTGAGCAATCTGGTCTAGTTAAAGATGTCACAACACATTCTATGTGATTCTATGATTCTGCTTGGTGAGGAGCTTTTCCCTCATCTCTGAATGATAGCTGCTTCTCCAAAAGAGAGTGACTATAGTTCTGCCTTAATAACTTAATTTAAAAATATAGGTAATTTTGTTACGATCCTTTTTCATTTACTAAGTATGACCTTTTTTTTTTTTTAATTTCACGAGCAAATAGATACAAAAAGTAAACTGTATCCTGGCATTACATAGATTTGTCTCATCTCTATTAGCGATATTAAAGTGTGTGTTTATTTTAAAACTGGATTTTTCAGTCAAACAGAAGGGGCAGTGGGAAAGGATCAAAGTTTTAAAAGTCAAAATGACTTTTCTTCAGTGAGACTTTTGTTTGTATTCAACAACTGAATGTAAACTAGGTGCACTGTTATAATCACATTATATAAAAAGTGCAGAACAAAAACATAAAATTATGGAAAAATAAATTTTCGTCCTTATATTTTAGATCTAAAAATTCCTTCTAGAAAGGAATTAAATTTAAGACAAATATAAGTCTTTAAAAAAAATATTATGTAATGAATAAAGTTCATGCTTTCAGAAATAGATTTATTTTAGTATCTAGAGAAACAAAAAGAGAGTGAAGAATTTAAACCAGTGCATGCATGGACATGTACATGAGTTTGTCTCCATTGGAGTGCAATACTAGAGCTATGCAAAGAGAAACCAGTCGACAATTTGTCCTCTAGGCTCATCATACACTGACACTTATGCCAATAAAACTTCATTCATAAACTTGGAGTTACTCCCAATTTATATTTGTGCTAGTGAAAAGAGAATCAGAACCATTGATTTTGTGACAAACTGCTAATGGTTCTTTAAACGTGTCCTGTTTTTAAATGAATGTAAAGGTTGATTGCTTCCATACTGCAGACTCACTACTTCCTTGTGTCCTTGACCTTTATCTGAGAGACACAATTTCAGGATGACTTGGTAAGAGATTTTTCAGGAAAGCCTGCACCTGGTATTCTGCAATTTTTCCTTTGATTTGCATTTCACAAAAAAAAAAAAAAAAAGAAGAAAAGAACAAAAGAAAGTAGATTAATCACATCGATTATCATTTATGTATATATGTGTGTTCAGTGGGTTTCAATACATGCACACATAAAAATAACAAAAATGAATGAATGGAAAGTGTTTCACTAGATCAGTTAAAACTTTTTTATTTGATGTATCAGTCTTCCCCAAGGATTTTAAATCTCTGTCATTGCATTGCTTTCTGAAAAAAAGATAATCAGAAAGCCTAATATCATCTATTTTTCAGAAGATATATGGGATATGTAAACAGTATAAGCAAGGCAACACAATTTTTAAAGATGAATAGTGGTTTTATAACTGGTCCTTTTGAGAGTCGTAATCTCATCCCCAGTATTGGGACTTATATCATGAGGAGTGCTATGAAAACCTGGAGCCTGTTAGGAGATTCATAAGAAATATCAGCAAATGAATATTGCCCATGAAATGCAAAATCTCTCTTTGGTAGACAAATTAAGAACTCCAGTTTCAGGCTTGTTCACCTGTGACAATATGGAAGTAATTCATCACTCATCTGCAAGTCTGTCCATCTCTCTCAACCTACCTCTCTTGTACCGACAGTAAGCTATTTGCTCCTCTATTGAATCAGCTTCAGTCTCTGGGAATGAATTAATTTTGCAGGCTGGCTTTTGAAAATTGCCCCTTAAGGTCAGACGGAAGTGTTCCTTAGCACCACTATGTTTTCTCCTAACATATTTCCATTCCATTCCTTCCTTTCATTACATTTTAGAGTTCTATTTTTTCCTTCCTTATGTTGAATATTTTACCTTTCTCCAAACCACTATGCCTTTTTGTACACTTAAATACACAATATCTGTTGTTGCTACTTTTTAAAGAATTGCCAATGAGTTTGGTTTTTTTGCAAGAACATAGCTTTGCATTGTAAATATACTATGAATTTTTGCCAGGAATAGATGTACAAAATAATTAAAGGTTAACACCATTACCCAAGAATGTATCAAGCCTTTTAAGTATAATTACTCCACAATTAATTACCAAGGAACATTTGAAATACCTTGTTTACAGTGGAAAAATGGATAATTATCTTTAATCTTGGTAACTCGAATATATGGACTTGGTCAGTGTAACGCAAGAAATGCCTTCCATGCTTATCTATGATTGAGTACTGTCACTGAATTACTAACAGCATAAGTGCAAGATTTAAAGAAATGAAGTAAATATAATAGGCAATGTGAACAGAACAAAAATCAAAGGTTACTCCAAGAGGAAAAACATACCTTACAAAAGAGACACAACAAGCACCAGAACTAAAACAGTAAAAATAAATCTCTCTCTAATTTAAAGTGTGTGCGCTACAAGTCACATTTGTCTTTGGGGAGCCTAAAGAGATGGAATAGTGGAGTATTTAAAAGTAATACTGATCCTGATGTGAACACTTCAGGCTAACAAAAAAAAACATCTAAAAACATAAACTTTGTCCCAATGGAAAAAAGATATTAAGACAAGTGATTAAGACAAGGGCTGGAGAAGTACAGGTGTATCCGGCATGTCTATGGCTTTTATGTTGTTTCAGAGTGTTTAGAAGTCAATGCAATGCAGTGTGGTAAACTTCATTTATTAACGGTATACTCTTCACAATTTTTGGGGGGTGAAGGAACTGCTCTGCTGTATCACACTATAAAAATTGACACTGAACTTTCTTTTTTCAGGTAATTTTAAATTAGAAAATTAGATTATTTTCTTCTTTTAATTTAATGGCTTATTTTTGCAATTTTTCCTTACTTTTATTCACTTCTCCTTTTCCAGCATATTGTTTTTCAAACTCTTTTTGTGTTCCAGTATCTGCAGCAAGTCTCAGCTTTTACCTTTTTTCAGCCATTCTCTTTCATTACAGCACAGCCCCTAAAGTCTTTTCAGGTTCTTTACCCATTCAGCACAAACGTTTTTTGCTCTCACTTCAGAAAATTAATCTCCTCTGCCCTACAGATTATTGTCTAATCTCTCTTCTTCAATTCAACTTTACATACATTCCTGACCAGAACTGATTGAGAGAGTTCCTGCCCTGCATGCTTACTGTTCTAGTCTGAATTCTGCCTTTCACTCTTCACTAAAAAAGCCTATAATGACCAAACATCTTTCCTCAATCGTCATCTCTAAATCTTATTCCATGCAAATATATTCTTAATGCTTTTGCTAAAAAACTGATGCTAAGAGTGGCAAGACAAAGTCTTATCAAGAAAGTTTCTGCAAATTAACTAAAAGTATTGCATATTTTACATTGTGCCCATAAAGCAAACCATGGTAGTGCATTGTTTTAGAAAACCTAGCCAATTACCGTACTCTTGTGTGTGCCCGTGGGCATTTGTGCTTGCGTATATAGGACAGAGAGAAATTCTGGAAGAAACTTTTTTAAAAATAGGATAACAGTGCTTTTTTTGGTCTCACATAATCATATTTCTAGTTCGATCATCTCAAGTATTTTGAAATTAGAGAAACATGAGCCACAATGACTTGACATTGAGTGACTCTGACACTGAGTTAGACTGGTAGAATCGTGTATATCTTTTTTCCCATGCATTATATACAGGAATATCCTTCAGATATGTTAATAAGTAGATATAGAGGCAGACAGGTATGTACATATTCTCCTATAGGGAATGATGAAAACAAAAAACACTAAAAGTATGTTGACTTTGTCAGTCCAGTATAAGTCCAAATACACTGTTATCTCTGAAGGACAAAGGCAAGTGTTTTAGGATGATTTTCAGTAATTTAGGTGGGAGAAAGTTGCAGTGGTTCTCCAAGACTGGTGGTTTCTAGATGTTCTCTACATGTTTAAGGTTCAACCATACTCAGCCTATCAATCAAAAATGTGGTCAGAAAATGAAGGCTTAATACAGCTGTTAGGTTATGTGATCAAACGCTTATCTCCACATAGAAAGGAGGCAGGCAATAACAAAGGCAAGCAACAAGGCATGTCAGACAGGAGAACCTGAAAACTCCCTAGACCATCACAGGAGAGTCATCAGACAGTGAAAGGCACACAGACACGCACATACACAGAGGAGCGTAGAGGCAGAGGGCAGTGGGACAGCCCCAGTGCCCCAGTCGGAGACATGAACCCCTACTATCCAGGACTGTCCCAAAGCCCATAAGCCCCACAGACCAGGTGAGATCCAGCACCATGAGTCTCTGGGGCACTACACATACAGAGGGATCCGTGCCTTGGGGGATGGCACTCATTATGGGATACCGGGGAAGGGCATTCTAGCATTGTGCAAGACATATTACGGGATGTTTAGGGGTAAGATAAAGCAAGGAAAGGGTGGTATCAAAGTGGATGGGGAGGAACAAGCATGGGATAATAAAGGGACAAGGGGATAAAAGGGTCTGGTTGCTTGTAAACAGTGTCCTGGTTGGTATGCTTGTCTGACCATACCCTGCCCTGGTCAGTGCAGACGGTCCTGTCTTCTAATTAAACTCATTTCTAACTCTTCCTGGGAGAGGGGCTCTCTCTTTTCTGCACATGTGCATGTATGGGGGCTTGAGTGCAGCAGCTGGAGCGGGCCAGAGGGATCGGTGTGTCTGTTGTGTGTCTATGGTGCCAGCAGCTAGACTGAGTGTGTAATTACAAGTCAGGGTGTCAACACTAGTGGAGATCAAGCCACACAAGTCAGTGAGTAGGTGATGTGGCCTGGGAAACAGGGGTTTGGGAGTGTTTCTTGGAATGAGATACCTGAACAAGAGGGACCAGACCAGAAGGTCCAGTCCAACTGCCAAAGAGACAATGGAGTCTGGGGTTGACTAAGATACCTGTTTGCATGTGTGTATAAACTGTAAACTCCCTAAAAACACTGCAACAGCTGGCCTTTTTAATGCTCCTTTAAATGCTATACATTTTTCTTGACAACTGTCAAGAGAGATAATCTTCTGTCAAGCTAAACCACAAGAACATGTTTCCATATTCCTCTGGGCAGATCCTCTGACTTAAGTTTGAAGGCCCACATCTAGTAAACTCTCTAAGGATCTGTTTAGCACAGCTATTTGTAAGCACCAGATTTAGAATACATGAAGCATTAAGGCAATCTGAGTTTCAGAGTATTATAAACCGCAGGAAAAAAAGATGCAGTAGCTTTATCTGATACAAGCAGAATTTGCAAAGAGGAAAAAACATCCTAGAAGTGTCAATTAATGATGAGTCTTGCTTTCAGTGTCAAAGATTTATCATACCCTAACTAAATGGTTGGTATGAATTTGGTTCTCTATATTCCAGATGAGTATTTTAATCATCAAGATATAATCTCAAGCTCTCTAGAGTAAAATTCATGTTTAACTATTTTATAGACAGTCACTCAGACACACAAAAATGCTTTATCTGCAGAACACTATCCATTTTGTATTTATTATGGCATGGCTTTTTTTATTAATGTTGTGCAACCAGGACATTTATTTTATGGAAAAAAAAGAAAAAAGTAAGTTCTCATTATCACTTTATTTTCACTTCCAAGAAAAAAAATCAAAATTTTTAAAGGCTTTTTTTGTTCTTGAAGATGATACTTTCAGACAAAAAGAAAGTGCTGTAAATAAGCATTGGAAGCTTCTCTATTAAAAAGTTAAAAGGGAATGATGTCCAGTTAAAAAGTACAAAATTGATGTAGGAGATAGGCACTTGTCGTGGTTTAGGCTGGGGATGGTGTTTGTATGGTTGGGGTCAGGGCTGGTGAGGGGGTAGCCAATGCCGGTGGTGGGGTAGCTGATGCCAATGGGTTCAGTGTCTGTATGCCTGGGGGCATGACTTCTGCCAGTATGGGTGGAGGTGTGGGTCTGACCAGTGCTGGTGTTGGTACCGGTGCCATTGCCATGGCTTCTGTCAGTATGGACAAAAGCATGAGCCTGGCTGGTGCTGGTGGCAGTGTTGCGTCTTCTGCCGGTATGGAAGGAGGTGTGGGCCTGGCCAGGGCTGGTGGCGGGGTAGACAATGCCAATGGGGCACATGTCAGTATGGCCAGGGGTATGGCTCCCGCCAGTACAGGAGGAGATGTGAGCCTGGCCGGGGCTGGTGGTGGGGTAGTGGCCAGTGCTGCTGGGACTGGTGTGACTTGGGGAATGGTTTGTGTCTGTGCTATCTGTGAATTGTCCCATTGGTTTTGAGTAGCAGCATCGCGTGTCACATAATACTCCTGTACTTGCAGCCCAGAAGGCCAACTGCACCTTGGGTTGCATCAGAAGAACAATGGACAGCAGATCAAGAGAGGTGATTCTCCCCTTCCACTCTGCTCTCATGAGACCCCACCTGGCGTACTGTGTCCAGGTCTGGAGCCCTCAGCACAAGAAGGACATGGACCTGTTGGAGTGGGTCCAGAGAAGGGCCACAAAGATGATGAGAGGCTGGAGGACCTCTCGTATTAAGACAGGCTGAGAAAGTTGGGGTTGTTCATCCTGGAGAAGTGAAGGCTCCAGGGAGACCTTATAGCAGCCTTCCAGTACCTGAAGGGGGCCTACAAGAAAGCTGGGGAGGGATGAGGGGCAACAATTTTAAACTGGAGCAGGTTAGGTTTAGATTAGACATTAGGAAGAAGTTCTTTACAATGAGGGTGGTGAGACACTGGAACAACTTGCCCAGAGAGGTGGTGGAGGCCCCATCCCTGGAGACATTTGAGGTCAGGCTTGATGAGGCTCTGAGCAATCTGATCTAGCTAAAGATGTCCCTGCTTACTGCAGGGGGGTTGGACTAGATGATCTTTAAGGTCCCTTCCAACCTAACACATTCTACGATTCTGTGATTTAACGAAAAAAACCCTGCAACACATTCAGGAAAACCAACAACAAAATCATGATCTTATGAAAGCAATATTCATTTTCTAAACAGGCCAAAGGTTTTCCATCCCCTAGTTCTGATGGTGTCACTTTGCCATAATCATTAAAGGGCGAAGTAAACTTTCCCCAGGTAAAACAACAGTGTAATTAGTAAAAGAATCATTCCCATGATGCCTGAGATATGCAGGTAGAACCTGCTACTTTTCCAAGTAACCATATTATACATCTGAATACCAATCCACACAAAAATAGCATGCTTAAACCACTGCATACAAGCACAAAAAGCAAATAAACCATGCAATATATTAATCCAGTTAAGCACCATTGCATCAATTAACTTCAAATAAGGCTCTCTAAAGGCACAATAAAACATTTTGTGTGAGAACGACATGATGTGAGCTGTCGGTTCTCCCTGAGCTAGCTGGAATTCAAAATATTCAGGCAATCTATCAGAGCTTTGCTTGAGCTCCGTTAGAGCTCCGTTCGAGCTCCGTTTGATCCCCACGTTGGGTGCCAATAGATCTGTCATGGTTAAGGCCGGATTGGCCAATGACAATGCAACAAATGTTTTCCCCCACCTCTCGCTCCAAAGGCAGGAGGAGGAGAGATAAAGAGATTTAGGAGTTTAGAAAGAACTAAACTACTTTAATGAAATATTAATAATAAAATAAAAAGGAAATAATGAAATAGATACAGTATATACAAAACCATATTTCTATAGGTACATTAATGGTAAGAAGAAGACTAGGGAGGGTCTGGGCCCCCTCAGAAAGGAAACGGGGGAGCTGGTGACAAGTGATATGGAGAAGAACGAGGTTCTCAACGACTTCTTTTCCTCAGTCTTCACTGGCAAGGGCTCCAGCCACACTCCCAGAGTCACAGAAGATAATGGCGGGGGTTGGACAGAACTGCCCACCATAAGTGAAGATCAGGTTTCTGACCATCCAATGAACATGAAAGTGAACAAGTCCATGGGACCCAATGGGATACACCCA